>VSTD030003672.1:0-10740 GCA_008808055.3 Sporobolus alterniflorus | reverse complement strand
CTAATTAGAGACTTGGTTGAGGTGTATGTTGATGACATCATTGTCAAGATCAAATCACACTCATCTCTGCTGGACAATCTTGCCATAGTCTTTGATAGGTTGCGTTCAACACACACAATGTTGAACCCGGACAAGTATGTGTTCAGGGTCTCTACTAGAAAGCTGCTTGGTTTCCTGGTTTTGCACCAGGGAATCGAGGCCAACATAGAGAAGATCAAGGCAATCAATGTGATGCGTCCGCCAGCCCACATCAAGGATGTCCAGAAGCTCACGGGATGCTTGGCCATGCTCAACCAGTTTATCTCTAGACTCGGAGAGTGGGCTCTCCCAATCTTCAAGTTGCTACGGAAGTCTGGACCCTTTGTCTGGATTTAGGAAGCAGATGAGGCATAAAAAGAGCTGAAGCAGTACCTGATGTCACTGCCAATCATGGTAGCTCTAGAGCCTGGCGAGCCTCTGCTACTTTACATCATGGCTACAGTTGAAGTTGTGAGCATGGTGCCGGTCACAGAGTGGCCGGAGCCAAGGCAACCCCAAACGTTGAAGGGAGCTCCTGCAGTTGGATCTGGGTCCTAGGACCTGGACCTTGCAGAAGGGCCACGTGATCATGAGGCATCCACGTCCCAGCACTCGGAGCTCACCCTGAGCCCCGAACCCAAAATCGGGTCCTAGCTCCCAGAGGTGCCCTCGGGTCCCGAGGACCAAGAAGCTTCTGGATCCCAGATCCGGAGCCCACCTCGGATCCCAATAGCTAGCACACCACTGTGTCCCAGCTCCTGGAGGTGCCCTCAGATCTTGGGGACCAAGAGCCCCCAGCTCCCGAGCCAATGGAGATCGATCCATCAGACCCCTCAGCGAGAGTCTAGACTGTACAAACACCAGTCTACTACATCAGTGATGTCCTCCATGATGCCAAGACAAAATATCTTGAGGTGCATAAACTGCTTTACGCAGTCCTCATTGCATGAAGGAAGCTGTGCCATTACTTCCAAGTTCACAAGATCTCGGTGGTGAACTCGTACCCGCCGAATGCAGTGCTCCACAACCCCAATGCTGCTGGAAACATTGCTAAGTGGGCGGCGGAGCTGGCTAAGTTCGAGCTAGATTTCTTACCGTGTCATGCGGTCAAGAGTCAGGTGCTAGCTGACTTTGTGGCAGACTAGACACTGCCGCCATGTAACCTAGGGGGCCCAGGGGATAGCGAGCCAAAGGTCAAAGCTCTAGTCTTCACCAAGCCTCATTGGACACTCTTCTTTGGTGGCTCCTCACTCAAGCATGGTGATGGAGCGGGGGTCCTGTTCCTGACTCCTGATGGGGAGCAGTTCAAGTATATGGTGCATCTCGACTTCAAGGCAACCAACAACATGGTAGAGTATGAGGCCCTCATATTCGGGCTAAGTACTGCGCTATCTCTTAGGGTCTAGCAGCTGCTAGTGAAAGATGATTCCTAGTTGATCATCAAGCAAGTCAAGGGTGAATGCAGCTGCAACAATCCATAGTTGGCCACCTACCTGCTCCATGCACAGAAGTTGGAAAAGGATTTTGAGGTCCTAGACCGGCAACATATTCCACGTGCCAACAATGCAGTCATTGATGAGCTATCAACAAAGGCCTCCACGTGGACTTCGGTGCCTGAAGGAGTCTCTGAGCGGTGACTACAATGACCTACAGCCCAGCCTAGTGAACCGAGTGGAGGGGGCGAGCCCAGCACCTCAAAGCTGGCGGTCCTAGTGGCCCTATTTTCCTGGAGCCCACCAAGGATAGTAGGCGTCCTAGCGGACTCCATGAACCCTGATGCACAAGATCTAGATGCTTAGGCTAGTCCTGATGCATGGATCAGTGGTCAGTACCTTGGTTTGATTGGGATGAGTCATTGGCTTTCTGTGGTTTGAATTCAAATCTTGGATATTTACCGCTATATGTTCATATAGAGAATCACGTTTGCTTGTCTCGTGGTGTGTAGATGACAGGAGCGACATGGCGGGCAGCGACAAGGATCATGACAGGAGTATGAGACCTAGTCTAGAGGACCGAGGATGGTCAAGCACAGGTCAGGTAATCAGTGGTCGGACGATCGAGAGGTTGGGAGATGCTGTGTGTGGTCTGCACCGTGCACATGGATACTATGAGCACATGTTTCTTGGTTGAGCCTCAAAACCAAGGTCAGCGGGTTTCCCGGTTTGAGCCTCAAAACTGGCAGCCGCGGTTTGGTCATTTGGCCTACAAAATCACTGCGACGGGTTCTTGGTTTGGACCTCAAAACCAAGTGCGATGAGGTTTGTCAGTTTGTGCCTCAAAACTGATGAACAGATGAAGACAGTGCGAGGACACGCGTCAACATCTGGCGGCTTGCTTCGTCATGAAGCAGGTCAGACTAGGGTTTCCTAGTTTTGCCTCAAAGCTGGTGAAGGAGCAACCACGGGTGGTGCACGTGGCATCATCGCGGAGTTCATGTGGAAGTGAAACAAAAGACGGTCAGTTCGATGGCGTCGGGTACGGCGCAGTCAAAATCAGACCAAACTACCCTTCATTAGATGTAATTTTTCTTTTAGCCCACAGGGCATTCTAGTCTTTTATTTTCACTATAAACAGAACCATAAGGGTTGGTGGAGAGGCAAGCATTCAGCCATCCCTCTCCCACCCCTTAGCCATAGTTTCTTTTTGAGAGGTGTGGGTGTGCTTCATGGTGTAAGAGAGGTGAGGAGAGAAATTGAGAGATCCCTCCAATCCTCCAAAGAGTGGGAGGATGTTGTGGCGGTTTCTACACCTTGTATACTCTTAATTTGCATCAATATAGCTATGCATTTGGATTAAATCATCTCCTATCTTGTGCTGAAGTGTTTTTCATTTTCTTGATTTTTAGAGGTTTTTTTGGTCCGATTTTCGTTCTTGCGATTTGAAGAGTCTTGCTTTGATTTATTTCATGGGAAAGGTTGCTAGGATGAGCCTCAACATGTGTCCTCAATCTTGAGTCAATCTAATGGCTTTAGCACCATCGATTTGAAGATTTAATGAGTTCATCTCCAAACCCTATGTTTCTTGAGTTAATCCAAAATCAAAAGGGAAATCACTGGATTTGGGTAAAACCTCTTTTGGGAATGTATTTCTTGTGTTGAGGTGACCCTTGTGTCCAAATTCCATCTATTTTGGTGCCACGTAGCTCAAGAATCAAAGGTGGGAAGAAAGAGTTAAATTTTGGAAAGTTTTCTGTGTGGAGCGGACAAGTCCGGCACCCAGACCGGACAAGTCCGCTGGACTTTTCACTAGGAACCTTTGATTACTATTTTGGACGTAATTTGCTAACCGTAAGTCCGATTGATCTCATTCTTCTTCCGTTGCTTCGTAATTTTGTTGGGATCATGTTTCTGCTATTAGAAAGTGCTTTCATATCCTTCTAGCATAGATGTTGTTCAGGGTTTTAAATTTGGGACATTGGCTGATTCTTGCAAAGAATTTTATTGGGCTCCCGTTCATCCCCCCTTTGATCACCCTTCGGTCTTTTAATTGGTATTAGAGCCAGTTAGGTCACTAGTTGTCCATAACAGGCTTTGCGGCCTAAAGGCGACATGGAGAAAGGTGCTGTGAAGCTCGTGGTGTTCAATGGTGAGGATTTTGGGTATTGAAAAAACCAGACTCGCAACTATCTTTTGAGTTAGGGACGTGCCATTTGGGAGATCGTACATGAAGCGTACGTGATCCTGACGACGCTTAATAATGTGACCCAAGGGGAGGTGCAAAGGTACGAGAACAACTATAAAGTTGTAAATCTCATCACTACTACCCTAGGTCAGAATGTGTTTGATCATGTGTCACACCTAGAAACTGCTCATGATGTTTGGCTTAAATTGTGCAATACTTATGAGGGATCTTCTGAGATTAAGTCTTCGCATAAAGATACTTACAATAGGCAGTATCAGACCTTCTCTCAGAAACCTGGTGAATCTCTTGATGATTGCTTCGCTAGGTTTGAGTCCATTGTGAGTAGCATCCCAGCTGCTTGAAAGCTATTCGTGTGACAATGGGACCGAGTTCAGGAATACCTCTTTTGATCAGTTTTTTCTTGAGCATGGTGTTGATCAGCAATTTTTTGCTCCGTGTGTGACTCAACAGAATGGAGTTGTGGAATGAAAGAACCACAATCTAGTTGAGATGGTTAGAATGATGCTCGATGAGCACATGACTCCTAGATGCTTTTGGGCCGATGCTATCAGCACTGCATGCTATTTCTCTAATTGAATCATCCTGCGCTTGATCTTGCATTTGACTCTCTTTGAGCTTCACTTTGGACACAAGATGTCCATCTCTCATCTCAGGCCTTTTGGTGGCAAGTGCTTTATCTTAAAGCGTGGCAATCTGGACAAATTGAGTGTCATTCTTCTGATGGTATTTTGGTTGGATATACTCCTCATGGTAGATCTTATAGAGTGTTTAACCTTGAGACTAACACTGTTGGTGAGTCATGTGATGTGACCTTCGACAAAACTACTCCTTGTCCATGTGATATCTTTGGGTGTGCAGGTGACAAGGAAATGGAGGAGAGCATCTTTGTAGATGAGGAACTACAGAGCTTCGACTGTGATGAAGACAAACCACTACTTCCGTCTACATCATCACCGGAGCTTGTTCCTACTTCTACACTTGAAGCAGAGGCTCCTCGGGCTACTACCTCTTCCACAGCAACAGTGGAGGCATCACGAGTTGAGGGGGAGATCATCTCCGACCAGGGAGCTCCCTCTCATATTCAGAAGGCACATCTACCTCAACAAATCATAGGTAATCTGAATAAAAGTGAATACAGTCCTCAAGGTTAGCTCATCTATCCTACTTTACCAACACTCTTTGTTGCTTTATTTGAGCCTCGAGATGTTGGACACGCTCTTTCTGATTCGAGTTGGGTCAATGCCATGCATGAGGAGTTAGAGAACTTTAAAAGAAACTAAGTTTGGACCTTAATTGAGCCCCCTCATAATGTGAATATGATAGGAACCAAATGAGTTTTCAAAAACAAGCAGTGGGAGGATGGTGAGGTTGTGAGGAACAAGGCTCGCCTTGTTGCTCAAGGTTTTAGTCAGGTAGAAGGTCTAGACTTTGGAGAAACATTTGCTCCTATTACTCGTCTTGAGGCCATTTGGATTCTTTTAGCCTTTGCGCAACCAAGGGATTCAAAGTCTATCAAATGGATGTGAAAAATACTTTCCTAAATGGTGTCATTCAGAAGGAAGTGTTTGTTAGGCAGCCCCAGGTTTTGAGAACCCCAAGTATCCCGATAGACTATACAAGCTTTCAAAGGCTTTGTATGGGCTTAAGCAAGCGTCGCATGCATGGTATGTTAGGCTTAAAACCTTCTTGCTAGAGCATGGATATGTGATGGGAGTATAGATAAGACCCTCTATACTCTGAAACATGGCAATAACTTTTTACTTGTTCAGATTTACGTGGATATCATCTTTGGTGGCTCTTCTCATGTGCTTGTGTCAAGCTTTTAGGAAATAATGGAGAAAGAGTTCTAGATGTCCATGATGGGAGAACTAACCTTTTTCTTAGGTATTCAAGTGAAGAAAACAAAGCAAGACATCTTCATACATCAAGCCAAGTACATGAAAGACCTGATGAAGAAGTTCAACATGGCTGAACTCAAGCCCGTGTCAACTCCGGTGAGCACGACAACGGTGCTAGATCCATGTGAAAATGGTGAGGCTGTTGATTAGAGAGAGTACAGGAGCGTAATTGGCTCCCTCCTGTACCTAATGGCAACATGGCTGGACATTCAGTTCATTGTGTGCATGCTTTCAGGCTTCCCCATGCTCTTCACATCAGACAACAGTTTAGCAAATTTTCAGGTATCTGAAATACACACTCGAATTTGGGATTTGGTATTCTGCTTCTTCGCTTGATCTTGTTGGTTTTTCTAATGCTGATTTTGTGGGTTGTGGGATTGACTGAAAGAGCACTTCTAGTACATGCCATTTTCTTGGATCTTCTCTTATTTGTTGGTCAGTTCACAAACAGTCTTCTATCGCACAGTCCAGCACAGAGGTTGAGTATGTAGCTGCTGCTAACTATTGCTCCTAGATCCTTTGGATAGTGTAGACCATGAGAGGTTATGGAGTGATCTACAAGAGTGTTCCCCTCATGTGTGATAGCTCCAGTGCCATACGCCTATCCCAAAACCTAGTTTTCCACGGGAGAGCAAAACACATAAAAGTGAGATACCACTTCTTGAGAGACCATGATGAGAAATGAGACATAGTGATGAAATACATTGATATAGAGAGGCAGCTGGTTGACATTTTCACCAAACTTCTTGATGTGACTCATTTTACTTCTTCGTGGGGGGAACTTGGTATTTGCCATCCCTATGGCTTGGTATGAGGGGGAGCTTAGGTTTTGCCTTGTATATACTCTATCATGTATCCTTTTGTTGTTCTGATTGCATTTCCTTCATACTCACCTAAGTTAAGTTTGCTTCACCTGTTATACTAGCTTGCATTTCATTGCTTATGCTTATCATTATGCTAGGCTGAGTAGATGTCACATCCCAAAATTTCCATTTTGGAATGTGAATCGTTTTCCAAAAGTAACTCAAATTTTCTAAAGGATATCATTGATTCTCATTTAAAATGATTTTATTTGAATTGATCTCTAATTTAAAATGAGCTTATAAAGTCAAAATATTTAATTGGTGTTCAAATTTCATTCATTTGGATTATCAATATTTTGAAACAAATTATTATTTTGAATTCTCTCAAAATTATTCAAAGGAGTTTAAACTTTGTTTTTAAGTTCAAAACCTTTCTATGAATTTTGGTAAAAAGTCATTGGTTTTAATCTAAAATATTTGAACCAATTTTTTCAAAAATCATAGAAAAGCCCAGAAAGTTTAGGAAAAATTTTGAAGTCGTTTGGACCTCAAACTCTCCTCTAATCATTTTTCAAATCCTTGGTTAAATCCAAAATAATTTCTAGAATGGAAAACCCCCTTTCCCTGTTCATCTGGCCCAAACAGCCTGGCCTGGCCCTCCCTTCCAGCCCGGCCTCCTCGCATGGCCCATCCCGGACTCTTCTTCCTCCTTCCGCTGAAATAGAGGAGCACCTCCGCCGCCGGCTTCCGCCGCCTTCCAGTGCCACCCTGACCTCGCCTGCCATGGAATCAATGTCCCGAGCTCCGCACCGCATCTACTGGCCGTTTCTCCCTCCTCCTCCCTTCATTCCGCGGATTAAACCTCACTTAAACCGAGCCATTTTATCCCCATTTAATCACCAGTTGTTTCTCTGTCTTAAACACCGCCCCCTCGGCCCCTATAAAAGGGAGAGCCCCGTCATCCTCCACCACACCTCTCTCCTTCTCCTCTCTCCGCCGTTTATTCACCACTGTCACCCGATCACCACACCGTAGCGTGTTCCCTGATGTGCTCATTATATCTGCAGGAGCCTTCACCATGTTTGGTCACGACGCTGCCATGAACATGATCGGCGCATGAACTGCCGCTCCGTGACCTAGCCTTATTCTAATCCCGAGATCACCAGATCAGGTGATTTCTAATCTCCTCCATGCTGTCAAACTTGTGTTCTACATGCATACCATTATTTATTTGTAATACTTGTCCATAACTATAGTCAACCTCTGGGAACGTTCTCATCTTTTCTACCAAATATTCTGCTCAGCCAACTACACATGACCTATTTTCCACTATTGCATAGATTGAGTCCCACCGTAAAGTATATTCATCATCCTTGAATTATTTTATTTTCAGACCATAGCAAATGCATAGAATTATTTAGAAATCTTCCTAGATCTCATTGGACCAAAGCCCACTTGAAATCTGACCCAAATACTTCCTCCCTTTCGGCCCTGTCGGCCTGGCCCGCCCTTTCAACCTGGCTACTTCCCCAGCCTTGGCCTACCAGCCGGCCCAAGCCGCCACTCAGCCCAGGCCGCAACCCCTCTTCCGCTGGCACATGGGCCCCACCTATCATCACCCAGCTCAGGACAAATCCCCAGCCGCCACCACCGCCTCCCGGCGTTGCGCCCTGCCGCCATGTGCCGCCTCAGGCCACTGTGAACCACCGCCCAGCCATGCTGCCTCACCCCCACTACTCGGCCATTACCCCTCCCCTGCTTCACTCCGTGGAATCAAAACTGAGCTCTAATGGCTACCATCAATGGCTGACCGTTCCCCTCCTCTGACCACCCCTCCAGAACCCCTCTTCTGGACCCTATAAAAGGGAACCTCAACCCCAGCTCACACCTCACCTCCTCCCACTCTAAGTTCCCCTCCTCCCCACCTCTAGCACTGCCCCACTGAACTCAAGTAGCCACCACTTCGGTCTATCACCGCACCGCCTCCTCGCCACTGCTCGTGCCCCGTGGAGCACCCCAATAGTAGCGTCACCTTCCCCTCTACCTCCCCGGTCCACTCAAACAACCATCGGCGAGCTAAAACACCCTCATCATGCACCCCAGCCACCACTGCATTCCCCCATCGCCAGCCCCGTCAGCTCACCCCACCACCGAACCTCACCATCGGTGAGCACCCTTGGGCTCCCCTCTCCCTTTTTGAATTGGCGCGGTAGAGCCCCGACGCGCGGAGCGACCGAAGGCCACACTCTGGTGAAGCTATGCGCCGCCTATAGCGTTGGCCCACGGTGAACCGCCCCGAGCCCGGTCCACCATTCTATGGATTCAGTCCACAAAATTTCCTACTAGAAAAGAAATCAAATTTCCAGAAAATCCTGGCTTTTTACAAATAGCCCCTTCCCAATTCCAATAATTAGCCCACAGACCAACTTTATATGCAAATTTTGCATTTAAGCTCCTGGTTCTCGAAAGGTAGTTGCAAATCAGTTCTGGGCCCTTCAATTTTACACAAAAGCCCCTCATATTTCCACAAATTACATTTCTAGCCACCAGAAATTCTGTAAAATTTCAAATAACCCCCTAGAACTTTCCAAAATACCAATTTAGCCCCCAGAACTTCAAATGTCCATATTTTTTCAATTGTAACTTCGAATCAGGTGATTCTTGTGCCAAAATTCTTAGAATCACATCCTCTTTGTCTTCATGCTATTCTTATGCTTATGACTGTTGCATTTATTTGATTGTATGCTTGAGCGTAAGGAGAATTCGTTCCGGAGCTGACATACGAGGAATTCAAGACCAAGTTTATGAGGACTCTAATCATTTCTTTTCAAAGAAACGAGGCAAGTGTCCTTGAACATATTACACCTATATATTTCACTGTCCATTTCTGTAGAACTAGAATTGCATGTAGGAAGTGTCTATTCTGCACACCTATGTTAGGGTTTGACTAGAATTATTTTATCGTTCCTTGAAAACCTTAGAAGTATTTGGGGTAGTCGTCATATGCTTAGAACTACTTAGCCTCACATGACCTGGTCTAGGTTTGGGTAGTTGTTATGTTACAACATTTATGCTTATGTCACCCTTGTCAATGTTATGGTTATTTTGATCCTATTAGTGTGGAGAATAGGATTTGGGGTGACGGGAATGGAACTTGTTTAGTGTGATGCCGACAGTTCAAGGCTTTGTCTAATGAGATGCTGGAAGCCTATGGTTTGTTATCATACCCAAATCTAAGGACTGGTTCATGGAGCGACCGCCCATAAAAACATTACAACCATGAGCCTATATGGGTATGGCCTGGCATAGTATGTGGTAGAGGGTAGTCTTGGCGTGTCAACTGGTTGTGCGGAGAAGCTACGATGGCAAACCGTTGGGATGTTCAGTGAAGCTGTGATGGCTGAACCGTGGGATGGTGTGGGTGAAGCTATGACGGCTAAACCCATAAGGCACAAGAGGTGGCTTCTAGGTGGGTGCGATGCTCACACTGGCGGTGAAACTTCAGTGGGTATGTTACAAGCTAGATGAAACTATTAAAAAGTCTTGTGGTGATCTCTTGGCCATACACCAAAGTAATTGTATATTGGGCAAAATGGAGATTTTCTAGTCACCGATGGGTGATGAAATCACTACTCATGGGAAATGTGTACAATCTCTGCAAAGTGTAAAACTGTTATAACAATCGTGTTCATGGTCATGAGCGGCATGGACCTTCACATGATTAGTGGAACCTGGGATTGGTTTATTAGGTTGTTGGTCGGTCACGGTGAGACTCCGTGATGCGATCGAGATTGTTATCTTTGAGGAGATGAGTTCGTTACTTGTTTACTAGATTGATTAAGGTGTAGGATATTACCACTGCTTTCTGCATGTCAAACCTGAGTCTAGCCTTCCTTGTTATTAGCCTTCATATCATATTTTCCCCACACTTGCTAAGTAGCAACCATAAGTCTACTCAAACTTGCATCTATCATTGCTTTAGATTGAATTAAATGTTGGAGTTAAATCAAGGGTACCAGCAGGATGAAGAAGAAGGAAGCTAGGCCTGCCTCTCCTCCGGCTGTGCCTATGGAAGCTGCACCTACACTTAGATTTGGCTGCTTCATGATTGTAATCTTCTTTCTAACCCATGGGTCATTTTGTAAGAGTTTAGCTTGTAATTTATCGAGATATTGCATTTGTCTTATCATATTATAGTTATACATGTGATTTGAACATCCTGGGCACATGTATAAAGGCTTCGGTTCTGTCTTCTCGGACCGGGGTATGACAGTAGAAGTGAGATGTGAAACTCTTTTGCTGGACCATGCTAGATAACTTGTCATGATTGCAATGTTGAGCACATGCTAAAACTTGACAACTCAATTAATTGCTCTTGT
>VSTD030003670.1:0-10742 GCA_008808055.3 Sporobolus alterniflorus | reverse complement strand
AGACTACTTTGAGAGACTCCTCAAGGAGGCCTGCCCAAACCACGTATACCCCATCAAGCACAAGCTCAAGGACTGTGACATGATGAAGAATTAAATAACCTCAGAGTCCCTCATCCATGGTAGGGAACTCAAGGAAGACCCAGGTGGAAGTGATACGATGCCCTTCCCCGGGGAAGATGCGGTCATAACAGTCTACGATGGGCACCCCACTCCTGGGAGGCACTGTGTGTCTAACCTGAGCCCCGGGATCCCGACTCACCGCGGTTGAGGACCTAGGGACACATGGGTGTAAAGGCACCAGTTTTCCAATGTGTGTGTGTGTATATATATATGTTAAATATGTATATTACAGCTATGCCAAAAGAGTAAAAAATGACAGGCAGGATAGCCTAGGGCCATGGGGATGGTGGCCGACTAGAGTTCAGTCCCAGGGATTGGCGTCGGAGGCAAGCTCCTTTCGCAGGCGCTCCGAAAAAAGACCAGCCACTGCCAAGAACTCCTGAACCACCTTCAGGAGCTAGGGAATATGTCAGATGGGTAGCACCCTGAGGTCGACTAGGGCATTAGAAATCCCCATGACCAACGTTGACAGCTTTCTAGCCTCGGTGACGCGTTCATCCTTGACCCCAGCCACACACCTGTTCCTCCAGCTACAACGACAATTCCCACCCGTCGACAGAATGTAGGCCCCGTGCCTGCTCCTTTGCCAGCTTTGCCTCCCACAATCCCAGGTCCGTCTCCTGTAGGGAAAGTAAAGTAAAAGAACACGTCCTAGCATGGTAGTCCTGCCAGGCAGCCTCAGCCTAGGCGCGCTTAACATCACGTTCCATGCACGCCCTCCTAAGGGCATGCTCAGAAACTGCCAGCTCATCCTCCCACGCAACGATGGCGCCTTCCATGCTGTCCAGCTCCACCTCCTGAGCGAGGAGCTGCTCCTACAGCTCAACAGCCACCACCGACGTTGCCATCGCACCTGGAGGAGGAGAAGGCCTACACCACCCAAGAAGGGATGATCAGCATCGCGACAAGAAGCAAGCCTAGGTAACCACTGGTACAAAATGGCACCCAACCTGGTCCATGACTTCGAAGAAAGTGTGTGATCTTTGATCTCCAGCAGAATGATCCCAAGGAGCCCACGGTTCATTGCAACTCAACACGTGGGACATAGATCAGCTAAGGAACTTCTGTCCCTAGCACCCTTTCCTCATGTACTCTTTTATCGCCTCTGTAAGTATGCTCATCAGCTAAAGTGTCATGACACAGACGGGCAGGCCCGACTATATCCCAACACTTGGGGGCTACCCGGGTTATGGTTAGCATCCATTTCGCATCATAAAAAGTTTCATCAGTTTTTGTTTTTTCAAAAATTTTGGATGTCCGCAGCAACTGCATGCCATGGACTTCCAAAACTCTAAAGGCCATAGTGCTCGGCATGACCGACAAACACAAAGAGAAAAGATAACAAGAGGTGATTGTATCTGGACCTTGCAAAAAATATTTTCATTTATCTGGGTTTTTCCTACTTACATAAGAGCAAAAGAAAGATGACGTAAACTACCATCACTACTACTCCCTTGCGCCATTAGGAGAGCCGTGGGCAACTGAAGGAAGGACGAATGATGCTAGCAAGTCTGAGGCTGGGCACGCTTGGATCCAGAGGGCATCCATCTGATCCTCTGCTAGGACCGTGTTGTGCCCAAACCCAAGTAGCTCCAGCTCGATTGCCAACCCTGAGAAGTGTGACAGGGAGGCAACCAATGTCGGCCAGGTACCCCAGCAGACCCCATTAGCGGCTGCGGCATCAATACGGCCCCCGAGCGGCTCCACCACTGGGGACAACGGCGCCACCAAACAAGACGGCCCGATGGCCCCATCCAGCACCAAGTCCCGGACCCGGGAAGCCATGGTCCGCAAGGCCTCTAGCTCGGCATCCATCTCCCGTCGTGCAGCTTATTCCGCCTTGAGCCATCCAACGGCCTCCTCCAGACGGATGGCCAGCCACGCCTGGCCGGTTGGCGGCCCCAGGATGAGGTCGTAGACCCTCGTGTCAGGCCTCTCAAGGTGCGAGCGACGTTCCTCTTGCTTCCAAAATTTGGCAACTAGCTCGTCAACAACTTCCACCCAAAAGGCTTCGTTGGGCGAGTTTAAATCGATTTGTGAGACCACCTCAGGACTGGAAAGCGCAATCTTGACCACCCTGTTATTTGCTGGTGCTGAAAACACCGACACTTGCCTTTTGAAATTTTTGCTTTGTTTGACCCACCAGGTAGGACCAGCTCTTCCACGTCTACATGCAATTCATTTGGCAACATATTGCGCATGAAGAGAACCCATATACCGGCACATGCATCAATGCATTCATCCATGTACCCATATTTGTGTATCTGCCCATGTCGCTCGGACGCGAGCGACACACAATTCGAGCTTTACATGGAAGAACCTCCATCTATAGGCTAGAGACACAACACCTATTCTCATGTTCAGATTAGCATGTTATACGCAAAAATCTTATACAATGAAATCCGCATATAACATGATTCAACTTATATATATTCTGATTTCCTCTGATGTTCTGACAATGTATCTTCACAGTGCTAATAGAGTGAAGAAAGATAAATCCGAGCTGAGCAAACATAAAATTTGGCATGCATTCACCTCGCGCTGATGAGTTTCTATTAATTCAAGTTGCGGCTCCAAGCTTGTTGTTGTTTCAACAACTTTAGGCACCTTAGCTTCTTCTTTTTTTGAGAAACGAAAGAGCTAACTTTTCAGTTCAAAATGATATAACTACGTACAGATCCAGCACACACATATACAAAATGGTTTTAAAAACATTTAAACATGTACTAATGAGAAGATAGAGTTCCTTGAGAAAGTGTCATTCCTATTGGTTCCAACTTAATTAGCTGGTACCCATAGAGATGAATAGTTGTTGACTTCTATAATTGGAGCACAGCCAATTTGTGTCCAATCAAGCATCCGACCCATAGCAAAAATCTTATACCACAAAAGGGTGTGCCATGACACAGAACAATACCATTTGTCCACCTCCCCTGAAAAAGTGATGAACACAACACCCCAACTATTCTTGCAGCCAAAACAGCTGTAACAGATTAGCCAAATATGTTGGACTTTCCTATAGATGTAGCACCGTGATAAAGTTAAAGTATAGGCCAGTGAGGCATTTGGGTTCACTGTATAGCTTTAGAAATGTGTGAAGATCATGATTGGATGTATAGTGGTTGGGATAAGGAGCGGAACTACACAAATGAGGGGATGGACAAGACTACAACTTTTTTGGACCGTCCTTTCTCATTATCAAAGATTGTGCGGTGCCCATGTAGCAGATGCCAGTGCTTTCTCATTGTCAAAGATTGTGTGGTGCCCATGTAGCAGATGCCATAATACGAGGTGCTTGGAGGACAAGACAACCCTTGTCATACACTTGTGTAAGAATGGTTTCGTGCTAGGCTATGAGGTGTCGAAATTTCACGATGAGTTAGGTATTAGTCATAGCAGAAGATGAATAGGATTATGACGCGGGGGTTGATAGGATGCAGGAGATGCTTGAAGCTATACAAGCAGAGGTTATTGATGATCCTCCAACAACGGAGGTTGAGGCATTCTTCAAGCTTCTGAAAGCTTCGGAACAGCCACTGCATGAACACATAACTGACCCTCCTTGCTTTCAGCACCCCGCAGATGGCCATTAATGGCAAGTAAATTTTCTCCAACAATTGTTACAATGATCTCATGAAACTGATAAGCGATATCCTTCTAAAGCCTCATAAAGTATCTAGAAACATGTACCAATCCAAGAAATTGATGTTTGCTCTCAATTTGAAATATGAGATGATTGACGTCTACCCAGACAACTGCATGCTTTTCTAGAAAGAGCATGCCAATAAGAAGAAGTGCTTAGAGTGTGGTCAATCAAGGTTTGTCGAAGTTGTGTCCTAGGATGGTGAGAAGGTGACGACAGAAGTTGCATATAAGTAACTTTGTTACTTTCCTATCACAGCTCGCTTAAAGCGGTTGTTTATCTCCAAAAGAACCGTGAGACACATGAGGTGGCACAAAGAAGGCATATGTGAGAATGATGGAGTCATGGTGCACCCTTCAGAGGGTGAGGCATGGAAGATGCTTGACAGATTTGATGCAAACTTTGCCGGTGATGCATGAAATGTTTGCTTCGGATTCACTACAAATGGCTTTGATCCATTCAGTACAAACTCCGCACCATACTCTTGCTGGCCTGTATTTGCTGTGTCATTCAACCTACCACCATCTCTTTGTATGAAGTATGAGTTTATGTTCCTTTGCCTCATGCCCGGTCCACGACTAAATGTGATGCTGAAACCATTGATTGAAGAATTAAAACAGTTTTGGATAGGAGTCAAAGCGTATGACTGTTACAAGGAGTAGAAATTTAACTTTCGAGCTGCGTACATATGTCATTTTTGCTAGATGGAGCGTTCATGGAGAATTGACATGTTGTCACACCCTAAAATTTCAAATTTTGGAATGTGACTAAAATTCACTAAATTTTAAAACTTTTATCAATAGATTAAAATATGTTTTTCAATTTTGGAAGAGGAATCTAGTTTATTTAGGAAAAAGTTTATTTCTAAATTATTAAATCAATTTAGGCTTTATAAAATTGTTTGGTTATATTTAATGCTGCTGCATTGCATTTTGTATTTATTGGAGTGCCTAAGTTTTAGATTCATTTGTTATTCATTTGAGTTCAAATTGATTTTTGAATTTCAATCAAACCAGGAAAAATAGAAAGGATTTACAAATCCAAAAATCTTCTCTGGCCGAATCCCCGACCGGCCCAGCAACCCTTTCCCTTTTCTTTCAAAGTATTTACCAGCATGCAGCCCACCACTGTCGTGGTCCAGCCAGTCCCTCTCCACAGTGTAGTCCACGGTGCACTAGGCCAGCTTTTGACCTAGCCTGCCACAGCCCCTTACCGGCTCCCTAAGCCGGATCTTACCCGGATTAAGGCAAGCTTACTCGGTCGTACCCATTTCGACTCGGCCATCGCTGGCATCACCGCGCCTGACCCCGCCGCTCTCCACATGTCGTGTGTTGAAGGCCAAATTTGGCAGGTCTAGAAAAACTAGAAGATCTGGTTTCCTATTCTGGAACATCTGGTTTTTGCATGTTCAAAGGAGGATCAAGGACAAGAGTCAAACTCGAAGATTTAAAGATTCAAGGCATTTTGAGGCATGGAAAATGACTAAGAAGCATCAAGGAACTAAGATAGAAGAAAACCAATCCAAAAGCCAAGGCCACAAAAACCGGACTATCCGGTTTGGGATACCGAAGTATCTGGTTTTTTCTAAAGAGATCGAGTCCGATTAAGGTTTGAGGTTTAGTTTGTTTAGGAACGATTTTCTCGTATCTGAGTCAAACAGCTACGTCTTGCTGCCAATACAAATATAGGTCACGGTCGATTGATGTAACACAACAATCAAATCAATACAATTTACTTTTTCTCATAGTTTTTTTCCCTAGTTCTTCTTTCTTTTTCGTTTTTCATTGTTTAGATCTACTAGCTGCCTCCCCAACTCATTGAGTTGTCATGGTTCAAGCCTCTCCATCGTCCAGACATCCCATGGCCAAAGGAAGAGCTTCTCATCAAAGCTCGGTGGCACCCCTGAATGCTGTCGGTCCTAACAAAACTAGACCATCTGGTTTACCAAACTAGATAGTCTAATTTCTACAATGTTGAGCAGGAGCTTCTGGTTCCTGTTAATTTTATGCGGCAACACATTTTGGTGACTCCGCTGGAGAATCTACTACTTCACTCACATCAAGCAGGAAGGGTGGAAACTTTAGCACCAATGGATCTGACCTCGACAAGAACAACATCATCAAGCCCACCTTTGAACCTTTGATGGAGGAGGGTTGCAAGGTGTTTGAAGCTTACAATGCCAATCTCGAGGAGCTTTCCCTCTCTCGTTATGAGATGACATGGCAGGGGGCCATCGTCAAGGAGACCACGTCGATTGTCATCTACAAGGCTAAGGTAACACCCAAGGTACAGACTAACCTATTGTTTTCTCTCAATGATGGTCAATCCATGATTAATTCTGTGTTAGAGAGGCAATCCAGGAGCACCAATGAATTAATGTGTAGATTGATAGAAGAACCAGATAGGAAGAGACTTGTCGTTTCTAGTGTTAACCCTTCTTCTTATTGCGTTGTTAATTTCCCTCAAACCAATTCACAAAAGGGTGGCACATCAGCGGGCGTTGCTACAATGACAAAAACTCTTCGACCCAACCGATGAACCACTTTCACAGCCGAACCACCATTAAGGGTTCAACTCCTACTTTTGGGTTGTTGTAGCAGACTATGGCAAGCATGTTCAGGCAGGGGTGCACACACACACCGCACCTAGCTTCTCAATGCCAAACCCTGGCTCAGCCCCATATACTCCCGTGTATAATGGTCAGGCATACACAAACCCTAATGGCAACTAGCAAGCCCCGTACACCATCATAGCTTACATCGACCTCATACAACTACCCTGTAGTTTGGTGGGATTCTTGCTGAACTTCGCTTACCACAACATGATGCAGCACAACATGCTAGGTCAACCTAAATTCGATGGCTTGGGTTATGAAACCCTGCCACAATTTCCTTTTGGACTGCAGCCAATCAATACGATGCCTGCTCAAGCTACTGCGAGTTGGGCACGGATCCTAATAACCTAACCAACCAATTGGCTACACTCTTGAAAGAGTCCTTCGACATAGAACCTAAGGGCTGAGGGTGCATATACCAAAAGCCATATCCCGATTTCTACGACCAACTCCACTACCCTAGGGGCTATAGAATCCCTAAGTTTTCTAAGTTTAGTGGGGAGGATGGTAAAACTACATTAGAGCATGTTGGCCAGTTTATTTTACAATGTGGTGAGGCTAGTGCGAATTATGCGTTAAAATTGAGAATGTTTCCTTTACTTTGTCTGGCACTGCTTTTACTTGGTTTACTTCTCTTGCTCCTAATTCTATTTTTACTTGGGCTCAATTAGAACAAAAATTTCATGAATATTTTTACTCTAGTGATACCGTGCTTAGATTGTCACATCTTACTGCCATGAAACAAAAGCATAATGAGTCTGCCGCTGATTACATTAGGAGGTTTAGAGATACTAGGAATCAATGCTTTAATTTGAATATTTTCAATAAAGACCTACCTGACTTGGCTTATTCAGGATTGTCACCACACTTAAAAGAAAAGATAGAGAGTCACATCTTTTCTGATGTTAGCCACATTTTGCAACAGGCTCTAGACTTTGAAAGCCGATCCAAAGAGTCGAGGACCTTCCCTAGGAGTAGCGATAAGCCTAGGAATGAGTGCCACGTTAATATGGTTGAGTATAGTAGTGAGTCATCCGACGAGGAGGCCAACATGTGTGTAGCCAAATGAAATTAGGGGTCTAAATTTAAGCCATTCGTATGCTCTAGGTTGAGGTCAGCTTCTAAAAATTGACAAGATTAGATGCGCTACACTTTTGACGTCGCTAAGTGTGATAGGATTTTTACTACTTGCTGCAGGAAAAACAAACCAAATTGCCAAGTAATCATGTCATACCATCCCCGGAATAACTCAAAAGCATGCTTATTTTAAATGGCATAATTCTTATTCTCATGCTACTAACGATTGTAATATTTTCTGTCGATAGGTTTAATCGGCCATAAATGATGGATGATCAAAATTTGTAGAGAGTCCCCAGATAAAGCTCGATAAAGATCCATTCCCAGCAAAAATGAACATCATCAAGCTCAATGGGAAGAAGCTCCTAGTTCTGCCATCTCAGGTTGAGTCAACCATGGGCAATGATGTCATCATAAAAGAAGAACAGTCACCGAGGATGATCAAGCCAAAAAGTATGAAGGATGACCAATGGCAAAAAAATGAGAGGAGCAAGCCACAACAGCGCACAAAGGCCACCTTCGACATCCTTATGGCCAAGTACATGGAAGGCATGGCCGGCATTAGGGGGCGTGAAAACCAAACCATCCGAAATCCCAAATCGAACAGTCCAATTTTCCTGAGTTAGACTAGCACCTCTGTAGCTGGGGGTCATCCGGCAAGCATTCCAGGACACCACCGTGGTGAAATTTAGAAGGTCAGGATCATCGTCAATAGAATTATCATCTAGTGCCTTACTTCCTGGTAGGGCCACCAATGCTTGGGCCGTGGGGGCCTCCACCGATGATGTATCCACCTTGTCCACTTTGGGCGGGGTGGTACAGACCATGGGCTCCACCACTGATGCACTTTCACCCAGGGTTGTTAGGGCCTGCTGAAGGTTTTGGCAATGAATGCTCTACACAGGAGATGACCATTATGAGAACATCGGCCACCAGCAGGACAGGAAAATTGGATAGTCCGGAATGTCAAATCGGACCATCCGGTTTCCTTGAAGGCAGCAGTAGTTCCTTGTCACCAGCACAAGTGAGTGGTGTCAAACATGGTTGAGGAGCGAGACATCGGTCAATGACGAAGCAAAGCCCAACACGGAGAAGGGTCCAGAGGAGGCGGTAGTAGAGCAGAGCAAGGTCCGATGGGAGAGGGCAAAAGACCAAGACAGAAGTCAGGACCAGTTTGCAACAGTCGCCAAATCGTATAGTCTGATTTCCCAAATCAGACCATCTTGTTTCTCCAGGTTTAGAATAGAGTAGGACTTCAAAGACCAACACACCCAGGATGGAACCAGCACCTCATTTGTGTCCTCCATGACTCACACCTAGCCAGAGGGGGAGGATTCAGTGGATGAGGGCGCAAAAGCTGAGGGAAGATGCGACTGAGAAGAAGAGAGATGAGGACTTCAACAACATCTAGTCAGTGATTTCGACAAATCAAAAGTGGAGGGTGAAGGAGAAGGCTAGCACCCCTACACTTAGGGCCTTCGATGATGACATGGACTTGTGGGACGATGATGAGTCTCCGTTGATCAAGGACAGGGCTCCACCACTAATTGGCATGGACAAAAACATGGTGTTCACGCTGCCGTCCGAGTTCAGGGGTGTCGAGGAGGAGGTTGCTCAGAGGTGTCTCAGCCCCATGGAGGCCATATTCAAGAAGCCCGAGGAGTTGAGCCAACACCTGTAGCCATTGTATATTCGAGGCTGTGTCGACAGAAGGTCAATCTCCAGGATGCTCGTCGACGGCGCTGCTACCGTCAACTTGATGCCATACAACATTTTTAAGAAACATGGACAGGAGGATGATGAGCTTGTGAAGAGCAACCTAACACTTAATGACATGGGGGGCAATCTGATGGAGGCCAGAGGCGTCGTCTGCATAGAGCTCACCGTAGGGAGCAAATCACTCGCTACCGTATTCTTCATCGTCGAGGTGCAAGGTAACTATAGTGCTATTCTTGGTGTGATTGGATTCACACCAGTCATTGTGTTCCTTCTACTTTCCACCATTTCTTAATCTAGTGGATCGATGACTTGGCCAAGAGTTAGTAGAACATCGGCTCCCTATTAAATCTGGTTTCAGGCCTTATAAGCAGACCGCTCGAAGGTTCAATCTGATTATTCACGGTAGGGTTAAGGAGGAGGTGGAACGACCACTCGATATAGGATTCATTCGACCTTGCCAATATGCGGAGTGGGTTTCAAACATCTTTCCCATGGAGAAGAAGAACACCAGCAAAATTCGGGTATGTATAGATTTTCATAATTTAAATAAAACAACCCCTGAAGATGAATATCCTATGCATGTAGTCGATATACTTATTAATAATGCTTCTTGACAATGAGTATTTATTTTGTTAGGTGGTAATGCTGGTTATAATCAGATTTTTATGACCCAGGAGGATATGCAAAAAATGACCTTTCGTTGTCCTAGTTTTATCGGTTTATTTGAATGGGTTGTTATGACTTTTGGTTTAAAAAATGCCAGCGCAACATATCAAAGAGTTGTGAACTTAATCTTTCATGACTTGGTAGGAATCATATTAGAAATTTATATTGATGATGTCATTATTAAATCGGATAGCATGGATAGTCATTTAGCCGATTTACGCTTAGCTCTTCGATGAATGTGCCGATATGGATTAAAAATGAATCAGCTAAAATGTGTGATTGGTGTGTGGACTTCTAAGTTATTAGGATTTATTATTCATGGGCATGGTATAGAGATTTATCCTATGAAAATAGAGTCTATCAATAAAGTGCTGCCGCCACAATGTAAGAATGGCATGCAAAATATCTTTGGTAAGTTAAATTACTTGAGGTGATTTATTTTTAACTTATCGGGGAAGATTAGTGCATTTGCTCCAATACTCCGATTGGAGAATGAAGCTGAGTTTACTTGGGGCGCAGATCAGCAATGTGCTTTTGATGACATCAAAAAGTATTTGTCTTCGCTGTCTGTGATGAAAGCACATATAGCCAGGACCCTATTTTGGCTATGCATCGCTGCCAAGAATGCCGTGATTGGGGCTGTTTTGACGGAAGTGATGGAAGGCAAGGAGCACATAATTACATACTTAAGCTAACACCTCATCGATGCTGAAACAAGGTACTCGTTTATTGAAAAGTTATGTTTATCCTTGTTTTATATTTGTTCCAAATTATGGCACTACTTGCTATCTAGTACTTGCATAATCGCATGTCAGGCTGATGTAATTAAACATATGTTGGAGTAGCCGATTCTAAGTGGGAGAATAAGAAAGTGGGCTTATGCTTTGATAGAATACGTTTTGA
>VSTD030003669.1:0-10743 GCA_008808055.3 Sporobolus alterniflorus | reverse complement strand
ACCGGACATATCCGGCCTCCAAGCCGGACATATCCGGCCTAGCCCGGACATATCCGGCCCTGCTGTTTTAACTGGTTAAATTAAGTGAGTTTTATGGTTGATTGCCTATTCACCCCCCCTCTAGACGACTTTCACAAAGCCTGCTTGATTTTGAGACCAAATTAAGAAACCGTCGTGGTGATTTTGAAGCCCAAATCACCAAATCAGAGCTGCCGGTTTTGAGATCCAAACCGGGAAATCCTCCACCATCTTGGTTTTGAGGCTCAAGCAAGAAACCCACCACCGATTTTGAGCCCAAACCGAAAGAAACCGTCACCCATTTCCTGCGTGTGCCTCTCACCTTCACGCTCATCGGTGCAAGCCCTGCTAGCCAAGTCTCCAAGTCGATTACCTTCCACTCATGGAAGACCGATGGTGGCGGAAAGTCAAGCAGAGCACCACGTGGGACCTAAGCTTTCACTGAATCCTATGACTGAGCTCGCCCAGTGAGCATCATACAATCGCTCGAGAGGAAGAGACTTTACCCTCAGTATCAACATCTTTACGTTGTCATCATAGCTTGCTCTTATGTACTACGTCCATTCTTTTTTACTTATTATTGATTAGTTTATTTTTAAACTAGTTGATGATAAGTAAAAAAAAACTAAAGGAGTATCATGTTTGCTGGTGGGGACCACGGAGAAGAGGCAAAGTGTGAGGGCATCAGATTGACAACACAGTTAAACAAAGCATAAACTAACTAGCGACAAGTAAAAAAATGAATGGAGTATCATGTTTGTTGGTGGGGACTGCAGAGAAGAGGCAAAGTGTGAGGGCATCAGATTGACAATACAGTTAAACAAAAAACTAGTGGTGAGCATTTCATTGGGTTTGATGAAGCCTGTCCTGGCCAAGCTCAAGGGTGATGAGTATAACAAGAAGCTCGAGGTGTCCTTCCTATGGTCGTAAGGCGTGAGCTCAGCGCGATGAATGCCCTCCTTGAGAACATGGACGCAGTGCTGAGGAACTCGGGAACAAGACACCTACACTCATGTCAAAAGCAGCATAACAGACAAAGCAGCAGGAGATTACGAACCCTTGGGCGTAAATGATGACTCCGGGAACGATCGGTTCCAGTTCTAGCCCAGGTGTTGCGTGATTGATCGGCAGGCAAACGAACGAAAAAAATCACGTGATGCGTGATTTATCGACAGGAAAAGCGGGTCAAGTGTGATTGACGGCAGAGGAAACAGGCGACAATCTCTCCTGGAGAATAGGCATAAGATGTGACGATGGAGGAGACGATCATGAGACGTAGTTGGTTCTTAATTGCAACGACATCGACGATCTCTCCTCGAGGCGATGGAGGTGACCATGCAGCAACGCAAAAAGTCTCCCACAACGTTCGGATCCCAGGTGGAATAATTAGAAAGGGGCCATTGATGATACGTGTCCGTTTTGAAAGGCGGTTTTCCTTCACTTTTATTAGCAATGTGAGACTAAAGACACCCATCATATATGAATGAATCTTTGATATTTATTAGGAATTATTAGAATTCTCTATGAGCAACTCCCAACAATTCTAACACATCGACCCTGCTCCAAGGCTCGGTGCTGCCCATCCTTAAGCTCTGCACTCTGTGCTGTGAGTGGAAGACCGAAGTGTGTGCATGGAAGAGTGGTTCGGCCGCAGTGGGTTCTGGAAACAGGGCACGCGAGAGGTTTGATATAGGGGGCGGGAGCAGGAGCGGCATGGACTACATGATTCCTCTTGTCGTGCTTGCACTCCAATTGGAAATCGACATGGAGACCTTGCTGGGGGACTGGCGATGGCGGAGAAGGTGCTTCCGACAACGGATCTAGCATGCCCAAGAGGATTGTTGCGATTTGGGTGGCCAATACTATTTATCCGGCCGTGGCCACGCAGGAGGAAGACAATTTGCTGGAGGAAATCACAGGAAAGGGAACAAATCACACGGAGAGCGAAGGAATTGCGAGCGGCTTCGCTGGCCAAAGCTGGTGACTGAGAAACGCCGGTTAGCGAGGCCTCTATTTTAGCTAATCGTTTAGCGAGACTGTTGGATGGGTGGATTAACTAATACTAGTCAAATTTAGCTAAAACAAACTTTTTTACCTAGTCTATTAAAGATGCTCTTAGCCGTCACTGAGTCAGTTGGAGAAGACTTGTAGGCAGTGCTGAAATCAACTCACCATGCATTACCGTGAAGGTTTAGGTAGCAGAACCCAGATAAGTGATTACTGCTCCAAGTGTTGATGTTCAAGGATGTTATAAATAAACTCTAATACTTAGGCCTCGTTTGAATTTATTGAGTTTTTAATAAATCAGTTATTTTAAAACTAATGGTCATTCAAAGTTTTTCTCTGGTTTTAGAAACTCGAAACTCATTTATTAAAAACTCATTAGTTGTTCCACCCTGTTAAAATCAATTTTTTTGCTAATTATCTTTTGTCCTTTATTAATTGCATATTATTTACAACCTATGCCACCCCATTTTTCCTTTCCTGTGAGCAAATTAAATAAGGAGCATGTCATTCGAATTTCTAAAAATTGATTCTCAATTTTTAAAAACTGATCCTTAAATATCCTCACCTATTTTTTTTAGAAACTAACTTTTAAAATATATTATTAAAAACCAGTTTTTATAAAAACTCCACGTATCTGTTAACCTTGGAAGTGTCTGTGTGTGTTTTGTTTAGAGTCTAGCATCGGTGAAGCAGCGGGAGCGCGTTGTGGGCGGTTCGAGCGTGCGCTCCGTGCTCACGTTACTGGCAAGTACGTGAGCAGTTGGACGCGGCGGAGAGAATCGCACGTTGCTCGGATCGAGAGTAAGTCAGGGGAGCCAGGAGGTCTGTTAGAAGGCTGCCACGGACAAGGAGAATTTCTCTGCGTCTAAGACTATTGCTCATCTTCCACCTCTCCCTCTCCTCTGTTCTTGTGCGCACCAGCGAGTCTCGGTTCTAGCAAAGAATGAAAACTGGAAGCACCACTACCAGCGTCATGAAGCAAGGATGATGATGCTCATGTAGACTGCAACTGCTTTGCTCACAAATAAACTGCAAACTCATGAAGGATGATGCTCATCGTAAGTAGCTGATTCACGACATCCATTCACATCATTGTGGAGGTGTAGATCACATCGAGATAACATAGAAGAAACACAAGGACAACAATAAAGCTGAATATGGAAGCGAAGGTTGTTATAGTACAGTGAAAAATAACGCCAACACAAGTAAAGGGGAAAAAAAAGATACATCTGAGGTGGTGTCCAAGATGGTCTGAGTTTTAGTCTCCACCCTTCTTCTGAGCACTTAGGAAGTGATCTGGAGGCACCATTGCAAATGAATTCTCGGAAGGGTTTCCTACAAATTCATCAAGCTGCCCAAAACTGAAATTGAAGGACCCAAAGTTCGCTGTTGACAGAAAATCATCGCTGCAGCTGTCAGGCCCTTTGACGTCCAGTGCACTGTCATGGCCTAAGGAGTTACCCCACCAGCTTGCAAGTTTTGCTGGTTCGTGCTGGTTTTTTAGGGGACCGACCTGGTCTGAAGAAGCCTTTGGTTCGTCTGATGGCAGCGCGGGTGTGTGGCCCTGGAAAAGAGCCACATGCGCGAAGAGCTTGTCCTTCCTTGAGAAGGTCGTACCACAGGAGCACAGCCACTTGTCGCGGCCACAGTGCTTCTCGTGCGTCTTGAGGTCAGCCAAGACAGAGAACTTCTTGGTGTGGCACCGGCTGCAGGTGTAGTTCTTCTCACAGTGGCTCCGCTTGTAGTGGTTCTTCACGCACAGGATCGTCTTGAGTGGCTGGAAGTTCTTGTGCAGCTTGTTCCGCTTGCAACCCACAAACGGGCAAGAGTACCTCTTCACAAGGTCGTGCTCTGTGCTCGCATCTCTAGGTGGTTTGGCTAATGCAGCAGGGCTCTTGTACTCATCCCCGTGCCCTCTCATGTGCATCCGCAGGTTTGCGTCCCTCTTGAAACCCTTGCCACAGATGGCGCAGAAGTGTGTGTGAGGAGCCAATATCTCATCCTTCTCCAGCTGCAGTAATTCATATGAACCAGGTGACAGGTTCTCTCCATCCATGCCAGCATCACCACCTTCATCACCATCCTTTAATTCCTGCTCCTCGACAAGAACATTGTCTATTTCAACGCCTCTGTCAACTGTGCCACCATCAGTCAATTCCTTGAAAAACTCATCAAAGTCTTCAGAATCGATGGACATTTTATCCTTGTTCAATTCAGAAATGGTGTTCACATTAGGAATCGTGCTTGAGCTCGAGCCAACATGATTAGACATGTCCACGCGTCCAGCTGGGGAGTGGCTCAGAAAGGATGAGTTCTTCAGAGACGGAAGAAGGCTTCCGGCAGTAGAGATGAGCTGCACTATGAGGCATGTTAGATCTGTGTTAACCCCCTGCTGCTGCTGAGCGACATCCCCTGCATGACATGGTAGCTGGCCACCATTGTCCACCATTGTTTGGATGACATTCTTCACTTGTTGTATCTTCTCCTCTATGAAGATGAGGTTGTCGAGCATGGTCACTGGATTCCAATCCATGTGCATGATATTATTGGATGATGAAGCACCCGTGGTGAATGGGGGAAATGGCTGTTGCATTCCCATGCCAATGAGTGGATTGTCTGAACCAAACTGGTAGTATAGAGGATTGGAACTGAGATTTGCAGATTGCCCATGGCTGTTATTCTGATTGTTATCCATTGTCGACTCCTAATGAATATGACGTCTGTAATCAGACAAAGATTTTAATCTGTAAACAGAATTGAAACCAAACATCGTAAGAACCCCTAGATTCGAACATTTACATATTGCAGATATGAGAGTGGACAAAAAACTTAACGTGCTAAGATTGATTGACAAATATACCACATTTTTAAAATATAAAACCCAAATGATTTTCATGTATCCAAGATTTAAGTTCGAAAAAGTATCCACGATCTAAGAACTCATGAAGAAAAACACTGTATAAGTTATGGTAACCCTGAATTACAAGGAGAAAGCACACCTTTGTCAGATAAAACATTCATCAGCAAAACCCCTGAGGTTATAAAAGGAAGTAACCAAACTAGTGGTTCTGGTGCTCCAATAATTTTTCCAAGTGTAACTCAAATGGATAAATTAAGTCAGATCGTACTCTTATTTGTGTAGACAAGCAGGGCTAAGGAGGGACCCCCAGAACCAGATATTATTGAAACCAAAATCATTTCAGCATGCTTCATAAACGATCTATTTCGTCCTGAAAGAGAGACCATTCTAAAATACTACCAATTACAGATCTAGGATCATATGATTTGAATCCTGTCTAAGGGACCAGATCAATATCTGATGACAAAATGGGGCGAATCAGTACACAAAAGGCACAATCTTAGGCTCGGAACAGGCCACGTTTTCACAGGAATCGACAGAAAAAACCGAAGATATCATCACAATATAAAGGGGGGACAGGGGCTCGATCTTAAAGTCAACTCCTTTGATATTACGGACAGTATGACCTGAGACCTAAGAACGCCCTTTTATCTCTCATGTCTCACCCAGATCCCGACGAAAGGGCCCGGAACTACATCCTGTTCCCGTTCCATCCCACCGACGATAATCCAGGATCCCGCCGTGATCCCGGTATCAGCACACCAAGAAAAACCGCAGGTTACAAATCACGTACCTAGGGCGAAGGGGCCGGTCACCATGCTCCGTTCTGACTCCAAAAGCAGAGGAGAAGCCGAGGAGGGAGGAGAAGGGAGCAGCCGTGAAGCCATCGACCACTGCGGCGGCTGCTGGTGGTGGGTGGCTGAGCTGGGGTCAAACTGACTCCAGGAATCAACAAGATCATCGTTTATTTTAATGAGCGGCGGTAAATAATTGCGTAGATTATTGAATGGAGCTCTGCGCCCCTCTCGAATCCCGATCCCGCGCTACGCGTCACGGCCTCTGTCACTCGAAAGCGAGTTGTCTTTGCCATTTCTCCCCCTGCTTTGCCTACCACATGGAGGCACAACAGTCGCTCAGGTGCTTGTGACAATTACACCCTTTAGCCTTCGAGTGTAGGTGTATTTTCACACCAGAGATTTAGTTGCCATTTTTATCGAGCCGTGATACACCAGTCAAACAGAGCGTATCTGATCTGAATTAATCCACTATCCAGCGCAGTTTAAAGCTTTGAAGCAACCGGAATATTTACATATGTTACAGAATGACGTTATCGTAGAGAATGGGCTATATAGGGCAATTTTCAGTTTTTCACTATAATACCTCAGGATTTGCTGCGATTGTGAAAATGTTGTTCTTACAATTTTTTAGAGGAGTTTTACAGTGGCTTATATTATTTTGAAAGCATAATAATATGACTAGATCATAATCCTTTATTAGAAGGGTTATCCTAGAAATTAAAAAAATATTAATAATATTATAAGAGATTATTTGTTAATTTTCCTTTTCCCCTGTCCCTGTCCACCGATCAGTACCTCTGGCGGCACATGTCCATCCAACGTTCTCCTAGTTGCACCCTCCCCTCCAATCCTATTCTCTCGGCGGCGCTCTCTGCCCCGGCTTGTCCCGCCATGGCGGGCACCCTTTGTACCAGCTTGTCCCGCCTGCTCGGCCCCGACGCCTCCGCCAAGCCTCCATTTCGTTCCCCACTGTTCTATTTCACCTTCCCATTCTTCGGCGTTGACCTCATTGGCACAATCGCCTCGATGTTGTGAGCAAGGCAAGCGTCGCTCTGGCCCCTATGTGTGTAGTTCTCCTTCGCTCTCTGGCGGTGCGCAAACCTTTCCATTGATCCGCCTCATTTCCCAGGGACGCCTAGAGTTTGAACTCCCCTCCCCTCTCCGATGGCGCACATCTCCACCCCCCCCCTCCTGTCCCAGTGACAGCATCCCAGGGTTAGAGCTCCACTCCACCTCACCCACTCAGGGAGGCCACGACAACACTCATTAGTTTTTGTTTTGAAATTAGCAAAATTAAAAAATTGGTTACATATGCAATTATGTTTGGTGTTTAGTGTTATCAGTTGCCTGAAAGTATTGAGGTCCAATTCATATGAGGTTTCCCTCGTTAATAGCACCATAACCTTTGACCCAAAAAGCTTTTAGCAGAGTTTAAATAAGAAGCTTTATTTAGATGTATGCACTTTACAGAATGGAAGTATTTAATTATTAGTAGTGGTAGATATTAGAGGACATAAACTTTAGCTTGTCAACAAGTATTGTTTGAATGAAGTAGAACCTCAGAACATAGCTGTAAACTGAAACATGCATGTAGAAAAAATATTAATTCTGAGCTCAACTAATTTCTAAAACGAAATAAATCTATGTAAGTAATGCAGTTTTGTGTGTTTTTGTAGGTCAAGTCTCTTTTATCCATGGATGAAATTTTGGAATACGAAAGAGTGGTGAGCTATACGTGTGGCATTGAATAAGAGTTTTACAAGTTCTATAATTCTTATGCTAGAGAGAGGTTTTAGCATTAGAAAGAGGGGCAAGAGGCGCAAGCCTGTCAGTAACGAGGTGATATGGAGGAAGTATTATTGTTCATGTGAAGGATACATACAAAGTGAGTGGTTTCAGAGGAACCAAACTCAAGAGAGCCACGGACACTTACCCGATGCGGATACGCGGCTAAACTAGAAATCCAGTGTTGTGAGAAAATTGGCATCTGGTTGGTTAAGAATTTTGTGGATGAACATAATCATGAGCTTGCAAAGCCTGAGCACAATCACGTATTGAGGTCTCCCCAAAGGTTATCAGTTCCTCAGAAGGTAGAGGCGATTGAGCTTGGACTGGGTGGTCTCCACACGAGTCAGATAATGGATGCCATGGAGAAGAACCACGGTGGTCCCAAATGCACTGGATTCTTAATGCAGGACCTGTATATTTTTTTTGAGGCACAAGAAGCAAAGAATCGAAGGCAGGGATGGAGCAAGTGTCCTAAACCATATGAAAGTGATGTGTGAGAAGGACTCCGCGTTTTTTTTCATGTATAGCGTGGACTGTAAAGGCCAGCTTAAAAATCTGATATGGTCTGATTCACAGTCTCAAATGGACTATGATGCCTTTGATGATGTTGTTATATTTGATAGCACGTATCGGGTGAATCAGTATAACCTACCCTTCGTGCATTCATTGGAATAAATCACCATCGGGGCACGGTTGTCTTTGCCTACGACATCATTTTAGATGAGACAGTTGGATCATATGTGTGGCTTCTTCAAGTCTTTTTAGAGGCAATGCACCAAAAGCATCCTATTTCGGTAATCACTGATGGAGACTACACAATGGCCAAAGTAATTGAGGTGGTTCTACCCAACACAGATCATCGTCTATATAGTTGGCATATAGAGCAGAACATGTTATGGCACCTGCATGGAAAAATGCTACAAGACTTTAGAAAATTCATCTACCATCCAATGGATGTGGAAGAGTTTGAGAGACGGTGGGATGAGTACAAGTGTGATCACAAAATAACTGAAAGTGATCTTATCAAGATTGGTACCAGGAAAGCAAAGGATATGTGGTTGTTGCGGATGTATGATCTCAGAAGTAAGTGGTCAGTATCGTACATGAGAGGGATAACTTTCCTAGGTATGCAGAGCAATCAACGGAGTGAGAGTCTGAACTCAAGGCTACACAATCATCTAGATCGATGGATGTCACTCGTTGATTTGGTTGACCATTACGAGTTTTGCTTGGTACGAATACGTAGGAAGGAGACCAAGCTGGATGCAGTGGCGTTGGGTTCTATCTCTTTCCATGATAGTAGCGCTGACCCATTTGAAAAGGAAGCTGCTCGCATTTTCACCCCAATAATATTTCTAAAGATTAGGGAATAGATTAGGGGTGTAGCGAAATGTAAGGTCAGTAGAGTTGGCTGGGATGAGGACCATAGAACTAGGTTTGAATTATCATCATTAGGTGAGGGTGAACAACGACAGGTGCATGTGTCATGCCATTTTGAGGGCTCTGTGATCACAGATGCTAGGTGCAGATGTGGTATGCTTGAGAGCCAACTTATTCCATGTGCTCATGTGTTTACCGTTTTGAGGAATAACAGAGTTGCCAACATTCCTTCATTTTGTGTGATGGAGCATTGGACTATGAGAACGAAGGGTGCTTTCCCACCGAAGAGAGTAGTTAGTACACATGTTTGGTCAGAGGAGATGCAACACACATGTTTGGTCAGAGGAGATGCAACATTTTCGTGACCTGCGCAACAAAGATAATCTTGCCTTATTTAAAGCATCTAGGTCTGTGGAATGTACTTACCGAGTGATGCAGTTCTTAGATGATGTTTTGGCTGAAGAAAGGTACCAGGACCAATCCACTTCTAAAGCATCTGTTGGACCTTTGCCAGCCCATTTTTCAGGTGCAAATTATGAATATTCAAATGATGTTCTTAATCCCAAGAAGATAATTGCAAAAGGCGCTCCTGCGACCAACAAGAGGTTGAAGAGATTTCATGAATATTTGAGGAATTGTGATCATATTTTCATTTAGGTAACAAGAATGTAATTTTTTGGTGACTTGAGTTAGTATTCATCCTGTGACCCTAATGTTTTTTGGCATACCGATTTTAGGACATTCTTGGTGTCATTCCTGATTTTAGGAGCTTCCAGCTGCCGGTCCTCCTAATTTGTTAATTGTTGTGAATATTTTGTGCTAGGCACATGTATGTTTGCGGTTTAATTTGTCAAATTTAGCACATGTTATTATGTTATCAATTTTAGTACTGAAATCAGAATCTACAATTGTTTTTATCTAACTGGATGTTCTTATATTATCAAGTGCAAGTATTAGTCAATATTCCTTCAGTCACTGTTCCTTTTATCCTTGTAAACTCAGAAATCTCACTAAAATTCACTATCAGAAATACTGTTATAGGAAACGCCCTATCAGAAGTGGTTCATTTTGAACCACTGCAGGACCATATATCAACAGAGATTCAAGACTTGAATCGTTACTGATAAGTGTTTAACTTATCAGCAACGGTTTTAGTTTTGAATCGCTGCTGATAATACCTTTATCAGCAGCGGTTTTAAACCAGAACCACTTCGGTTCAGATTCCAAAACTATCAGCATCGGTTTTAAACCAGAACCGCTGTTGATATTTTTAAACCTATAAATAGTAGACCACCCCATGTCGTTTCATTTTTCATTCCAAAACTCTCTAAGTCCCCATCGTTCTCTACTCCGCTGCTCTCTACTCCACCAGTCGCCATCGCTGCCGTCGACGTCAGCCTCCTCCTGCGCCACCACCGCCGTCTACGCCGGCCTCCTCCTCCGCCACCATCGCCGCTCTACCGCCGCCACATCGAGGTATGGTTCTCACAAAACCATCTTTTGATCGATTCAAATAGATGAATGAAATGAGTAGAGATTGATCGATCGAATAGATGAAGAATACAATGTATGTAGGAATTTTTCATCATGTGTGCAGATTGACCGAGAGGAATATCGATGAATGAATGAATGAATAGATGCTATGTGTTGTTGATTTTTAGTAAGAAGAATGCTATGCGCAATAAATGAATACAGATGAATGAATGAATATAGATGTCACTAAAAATGCTATGTGATGTTCATTTTTAGTAAAAAGAATCATTGTATCCTTTAATTATGAGAAGATTCTAGTTTCAATTTAGTTTAGTTTATGTCACTAAAAAATCTATGTGCTGTTCATTTTTAGTAAGAAGAATTATTGTATCCTTTAATTATAAGAAGATTCTAGTTTTA
>VSTD030003668.1:0-10744 GCA_008808055.3 Sporobolus alterniflorus | reverse complement strand
ACCAAAGACGAAGATATCAAGAACAGGTGGCGGGAGTATTTCGACAAACTCTTCAATGAAGACAGTGGGAGCTCGTCTATTGAGTTAAGCATCTCTTCAGATGACCTCAATAGACAATTCGTGCGTAGGATTTAAGAATCTGAGGTCAAAGATGCCTTGAAAATGATGAAGGAAGGCAAGGCGATGGGTCCGGATAGGATACCTATAAAAGTGTCACCCCTGCCAATCGTCGTGGAGTAAAGCCATAGAGAGTGCCGTGAAATCCCATATGATCAGGCCCAATGATTTAAGCCACTGAACACCAAGGATGACATGAAACCCTTCCAGTGGCAGTGTAACAATCAACTTGGAACATTTCACCTTGGATAGAGAGAGTCATGGACCTGCATGTGCTATAGCTCTACATGCGCTCCCCGTTGGCGACGTGAATGGAGATGCCTGGACGGAACATGATGGTCATGGCCAGCTGATGAACCACCTCATCGTGAATGAACTTGTGCATTGACCCGAAATCAACCAAGGCATGAAGTTGAGTACCCCCAATGCTGACAATGAGTTGCATCATATTGGTGCCAGAGAGTCCAGTCAGCGCATGAAGAAATGTGCACAAGTCCTCAGCCACTGACTTCGGGTCATCCTGATCATCAAGCTCCCTGACGAATACTCATTTCATCGGGCAGACGTGGTCCTAGGTAAACTTTTTAGGGCAGAAGTAACATTCTCTCTTCTTGCGCTTGTTGGCGAGTTCATAGGGGGAGAGCCGACAAAACTTGGACCGAGTCAATGGAGTAGCCGACATGGCCGTGAGGCTGGCTACAGTAGGCTGAGATGACACGGCTGTAGACCCCTGGAAGCTGCCCGCCAGTTGGAACCGTGAGCGTTGTTGTGAATGCGCCACGGGTAGTGTTGCCGTAGTGGTGGGTGCGCTGGAACGTCGCTCAAAGGCACGTGCCAAGCTCATGGCATTCTGCAGGTCGGCTGACTGCTACATCTCCACGTTGGATCGCATGGGCTCGCCTAGGTCGGCGGTGAATAGGTTCATCTGGTGCTCGGGGGTGAGGCTGTGCCAGTGACAGAGCAGGGAGATGAATCAGTGCTCATAATCACCCATGGTACCGGTATGGTGTAATTCCTTCAGTTCGCCCAAGTGGTTGGACCGGATGGGAGGCCCAAAGCAAAGGTTGCTGAACTCGATGAAGCGGAGCCAGGGAAGAAGATCTTACTCGTTCGCAAGTGAGTAGTACCATTTGGCGGTGACATCATCAAGATGCAAGGACGCTAGCCATACTTGTTTGGCAGCCACTGTCTGGGTACTGTGGAAATAAGACTCACATTTGTTCAACCATGGCAGCGGGTCGGTGGAGCCGTCGTAGCGAGGAAAGCTGAGCTTGGGCTGGTGGATGGAGTTGCGGAGATTGGCATGAGTGTCGCGGTGGTTGTCGGGCTAGTGTGATCCGTCAGCAGTGCCCCCGGCGCCACTGCTATTGCAGGCGCTGACTTAGCTAGCACCGCCAGGGCCCTACGCGCTGGAGTTGGTGATCGATGGTGTCGAGCCCTGAAGGTCAAGGCGGCTGTTGATCGATGTGAGCTGCGCCATGATGGATTTGAGGGTGTCGGCGAGGTTGGCCTGCTTCCTACAATCGGTGGTGTCAGGCAGCTGATTGTCCAGAGTGGACATGGTCGTTGATGTGCCGGAGTTGACATCTGATACAAGTTGTTACAGCATCGACGACTAGGGGTGTGTAATGGCGAGAGTAGTGTGGCATGTGAATTGGAATGCAGAGGGTAGCGAGGTGGATCTAGTGGAGGTTGTTCGAGTTGTGCGCTAAGGAAGGACTCCTCACCACGACCGAAGAACAACACCCACCGTATGAACGGGAAAGCTTTTTCTTCTTCGATGATTACAAGCAAAGACTTGTGGCTGCCTTTATAGATTAGGTGCCTGCTAACTACCATAACAAACCAATGGAAAATCCACAACTATTTGTTCTCTTTCCCTTATTCCTTGACTTAATTGCTATGAAATCCTATTCCTTATTCGGTTGTGCTTTCCTTTTGCGGTAAACTTTCCCCACAAATGAATTGACAACATATATAAAGAGGGGTATTGTGAGCTAGAGAAAGCATAGAAGAGAGAATCCTAGAGCTTGCCGCAGGACATGGGTTTCTCTCCCTCTACCCTTTGTTGTATTCATTCATCATTGAACAATAAATAAGTCCCAACATCTTGGTAATCAGAGCCACTGATCATGTTCCTGTGGTTCTCCCAGCCCGCCCTCCCTTTTTTTCCTGTGTCGCCACACTAATGATGCCAGAGGAATTTGATGTATGGATGCGCAGCTTTGTCGCTGCCCCGGTTGACCACGACGCTTGCAATGCCCAGTTGGATGTGAAGCTAGCCAAACTGAGGCGAGCACCCCGCCCCTGGCAGCTAGCGTTGTCTCCACTGCCTCTGCCACCATCGTCAGCACCATCACCACCAGATGTGCCATCGCCATCAGCACTACTACCTCCAGCGTCTGTGATGCCTTTTGCCGCCGTAGCACCCACGTTGCTCGCATCAGCTAAGGCCATCAGCCTTGGGGTTGCACCCATGATGTCGTCGCCCTCCGCCACCGTGGCACCCACGCCAGTCAAGCCAGCAGCGGTCGTTGTGCCAACCCCTGTCACCGTGGCACCTATGTCGGCCTCCGTAGTGGCGCTCGCACCAGCCATCGCCGTGGCGTTTCCATAGGTCCCTATGTCCCCTGCACCATCCGTTCAGGACACTGTGCCCACTATGGCATACGCATCGACCACCAATACCATCGTCGCTCTCGTGCTGGCCATCGCCACGCCACGCCGCTCGCACCGGCTACAACCACAGTGCTTGCACCCACAGCCGCCGCTCTCGCGCCGGCTAGCCCTTTTTCTTGTGCCACCATGGACTTCGGCTTCAGGATGCCAGCACCAACAATCGTGTTGCTTGACCTGACCCCAGTGTAGATTGCGCTGAGCGTGCAGCTACCGCCGTCGTGACTGCTGCCACCACCAGTCTGCCCCAATTTGATCATCAGGGGATCCATGGGCAGCGCGTCATCCTCGAAGCGATGCCCCTATTGGCCACCACGCCCATTAGGACGCCCACGTCGCACCCCTTTGCATTGTCTGCACCACCTCCTCCGTCATTGTAGGTGGTGAGCTCCGCCTCTGACCTGCCATATCCGACATTGCAACAATTCCTGCATCTACAGGGCCCAAGCCGCTAGTGTATCAGGGTCCAATCTGCAAGGACCCTGAACCCTCAGCGGCGCCCCCACTATCGTAGCCTATCCCGACGGCCCTGACATCGGTCCATCGCCGATGGCTACCTCGAGCACCCTAAGCCTAGGCCCCGACATGAGGAACCGCAACACTCCATCGTGCTTCATCGCTTTCTTTCCATAGGGGGACGCCACTAATCCGATGGCGACCAACGACGAGCAGACCACAGCCACCACACCACTAGAGGATGACACAGCGGCATTCAACATCATCGAAGCCACCTTCCACCCCCTCTATGCCACGCACCTAGAGCTCCACACCATGGTCACCGAGCTAATCAAGCCCCTGGGCTACCGCCATCTCGTCAGCCAAGGAGGTCGCTGCCGAATGCCGACGCTGCAAGTACTGCCTCTGCATTGAGCTGTCGCTCCATGCGCTAGCCACCGCCACTGATCTGATGATGATCGTCGAGTACCAAGCTGCAACCGCCACACTACTGGGGGAAAACTGGCTGCTTTCGAGACAGCTGCCACCACCATGGTGGACATGACATCCTCTGCTGCGATGACTACGCTCACCAGTGCTGCTGCTCTTCCACACCACATCGTCGCCTCCGCTGCCGCACTAACTCCATCAGGTGCTCCGCAGTGTCCCCCACCGCACCTATGCCGACACCTCCAGCCACCCTGTTGAGGTTGTGGGGCTACACCAACCCACGCAAAGGTGACAACATGTTCATTGAGTTGCTGCAGCGTGGCGGTGCCAACGACGCCTTCGCCTACACTGGTGGCACATTCATGGAGTGCATTGGGGTCTGCATCATCACCTTGTGGCATGGTGCTACTAACATCATCACCACGCTCGCCCACACGCTGCTCTCCTCCGCCCCAATGGTCACCATCACGGGCTAGGTCCCTCACCACATTAGCAGCACCGACACCTTCCAGGAGATGTGCATCCTAGAGGTCACCAGCTCCATCACCAGGCATAACTACATGATCTTCGATGATATCCCTTGCGCCATACACCAGAGGAACACATCTGAAGACTACTATGTTGACTTCTTCTACATCGTTCTCGACGTCATCGTCACCACATGACTCTAGGAGTACGTGTCCCTCGTGCTTGACCATCTCGACCCGGACGACAAGCTGTTCACGTCCTGGCTTTACCACAACGCATGCCGTGACACTAGGGACAATAGGCTCGTCGAGGACTCATCTACCACTAGCCGTTCGTGGGACCACACCTTCATCGCCAACAACAATCCTACCACCTATGCCATGCAACTAGAGAACGTCGTTCTAGTGGCATCGTTCGTCAAGATTGACAACGATCAGAAGCCTCCACAACACTTGGGAGGCCATCAGAGGGTACATGATGCTCAACATGGTGTGCCGAGTTCTACAGAATAAGCTACTAAGTCGAGATGTAAAAGACATAGTATGGGGTAAATTTTTTTTAGTTGTACACAACTCAGGGATGAGCTATCTTTTGAGGAGGGGAGCAATGCTATGATTAGGGGCCCTGGGCCCACTTGGGGATGCTACAGTACCTGCAACACTGTTGATACGTGGTACTGTAGCATGTGAACAATACCGCTTGCAGCAGCCTTAGGGTTTTTAGTCATTACGGTTAGGGTAAGACACCTGTATATATAGAGGGGTATTGTGTGCTAGAGAAAACAGAGAAGAGAGAACCCTAGAGTCTACTGTGGGATAGGGGTTTCTCTCCCTATACCCTTTGTTGTATTCATTCATCATTGAGCAATAAACCCTAGTGCCAACATCTCCAGCCGACCTGCTACACTTTCCCTTTTCTTTTTCCCAGCGTGGCCCGCCTTGGCTCCCCTTTTGCCGGCCTGGTCCTCCGGCCCATCGGCCTGCCTCGCTCACTAGCCTAACTCCCGCAACCCAACACTAGTCCAATAGTCCCCATCCCTACCCGGTTCCTTACCTAGTCCCGAACCCGGGTTAACCCTGTTGCCTCACCCGACCTAGATAAATCTTGGCGCTCACCTAAACCCACCCTCACCCTGGCACCTGCTTTCACCCTGTCTCCCTGAACCCGAGTAACCCGACCTCGCACCCCCTACGAGCCCCACCCCTATAAATAGGCCCTCCCGGTGACCCCTTGACCACTTTCCCCCTCTGCAAGAACTCAAGCTTGAGGTCCATCGTCGCCACGCGGATTCGAAGCTCCCCACGCCCCTTTGAGTAGCCCTAGAGCGCCTACGCTTGCTGCAGTTTTCATTTTGTCATTTCTCGACGCCGGAGGACCACCATCAAGAGTTGTTGCGATCGCTGAAGCTTGAAGAGAGGACCCTGTTGTCGTGGGCCCGTCTCGATGCCTGGCTTAGCATTATTCTTCAAGATTCATGCATAGTCGATACTACGCACTTGCTTGAGTATCTGTTGCCAACGGCCCACATGGGCCGATGAACTGTTGTATCTAACCTCTATATCTCTTTGTCGTTTTGTAGGGAAAACAACTGACATGTCTCGGTTCACATTCACCACGTTCAAAAGATTTGGTCCTGCGCTCGAGATAAGTAGATCTCCCAGACCACGTGTGTTACACTAGACGGCAGGGGTCCTACACAACAGATTTTTCCGTCAACAAGAAATAAGTAGAAGGTAGCTCATTGTTCTATAAATGATGGCACGAACAACAATTGGTATGTGCATTTCTAAACAAATTGTGTAATATTGTTACATCTTCTAGGGGTGCACAGGGGAGAGTAGAGATGAAACAGGGGATGTGGAAGAGAACGGAGGGGATACGGATTAGAGCTGGCCAATGATCTCCCTTCATCGGCACGACAATCATGGTGACCAACCATGATGACTGAGGTGATCTCGCCCAAACAGGGAGATCTTATTCCTCAGTGTCCCTAATACAAAGTATGGGGGGACCTTTATAGATGCAAGTGTCCCGGTAGCAATTTTATCTCTAAGGAAACCAACTCAAGAAAATACATAACTGAACCAACTATGGATTTAAACTACCAAATATCTCCCTGTTTTTTCCAAACTTATCTATAAGGCTGATCCTAGCCACTTTGGATGTTTTCCTTCTCCTGGTGGCGCTGGACTCTTGGACAACGACGCCGTTTATATTGGAGACCCACAAAGGGGCCTATAAAAAATATGGTTCTTTGTAAGCAAGAGATGCAAATTCCAGTAAGAAATATATACCTGACATCCAGTCCAATGCTATGAGGTCATAATCTGAGACAAAGCCAACCTGCAAGTGGAAGTATTAAAAATATGATTCCATTATAGGAACACTGTGACGACAACCAAGCTATTATTAATAAGAGTTGACAAGAAAGCATGGCCAAGCCGGTATTTAAAGTGTTTTACATTTCGCAAGGACCAAACAGAACACATAATACCAGAAGACCAACAGAAAGTTCGGTCATCTGACAAAGGATACACCATTTTTTAAAGACAAACTGAAACCAGACCCTGAATATGCTCATTCAAATTTTTGTAACGTGCTGTAGTAGAATTGTAGAATAGCTTTGGGTTTGGCTTCTATATGCTGGGCCATATGGAAGGTTCGAAATAGGGCCTGCTTCAAAAAAAAAATATAAAAAACCCAGGGGAAATTATTTATGCTGCTTATTCTTTTATGCGATATTTGGCAGGTTTCTATTCGGAGGACTCCCAGAAAATGATCAATTCAGGCGTGGAACTGATGGTGAAGACTGCACTCCGACTCTTGGGAAAGCAAGGAGGTGGAACCCTGGCCAAGGAGACAAGGATGCCGGGCAGGTGGGGGATAATTAAGCAGCAAGATGCCGCCCAGGATCAGTGATCAGGGGCTGTCTTCCATGCAGTGTTGCCTGTGGGAGTGTTAAACTCTTTCTTAGTCAGCTGGTGATGGAGTCTCCTTTTTTTGGTGCTATGTTCGCCGTGCTAGTGGTTGTTCTGGGGAGTATGTGGTCGTGTTTTGTGCCGTTATGTCTGTTTTGTCGCTCCCTAGCTAGCCCTTGTTTTGAATCAGAATGGGGGTTAGGGTGGAGTGGATGTGCGTGTTACCGGTTAACGCTGGAACTTTGTACTCGTTATTTTTTTGATGCAAGTTAATGGAGCCCCGCTCAGTTGAGTGGGGTTGGGGGACTCCCCAGCTCGAAAAAAAAAGAATAGTAGAAAGAACGCCAGGCTTGACAGTTATAGACCCAGAAAAGGTTTGACTCTAACGAAGCTCTTAAGTACTTTTTTAAGAACATTCTTGTGAAGAAAATCTATATCAACTTAATCATACAGGTTCATTCAGAAAATATATTAACTTGATTTTACCATTTAAGAAAATAGACCTATTCTAAAAAATACACATAAGAAAATAGAGTATACATTTATAATTATATATGTATTTTCATTTTTCTGGAAAAGAAACTTTACGTTGCTTTTGAGCATAATCATGTTCTGTAAATTGTGCAAAGAAAATAATACATTTGTAAAAAAAATCTAATTTGACTAACCAACTTCCAGTTGTCGTCAATAACAGGGAAACCAGAGATCCTGTGCTGTACCAGCAGCTCGAGCGCTGAGCAGAAGCAAAACAGGTGAGAATTGAAAAGTTGCTTGAAACTTTCAAGGCGTACTCGGACTACGAAGGAGGGTACCTTCGTCAACTGGTGTAGAAGGCTTTACAATATGGAGATTTTTCCTTTTGGTCATGAAGTCACCAACTGTGTACACGCCATTGCTTTGCTGAACGGGCAGGAAGCAGATCTCATCAGCATTTTTGATGAATGCTTAAACACAAATGTTTGTTTTTATGGTAGACGACAGTTTTGTCAACAAATGCATAGCAGTAGATATTAATGTGCTAACTAGAAGAAGCATTTCAGTGTGGATAATGTGAAATACAGTTGAACAAGCAGAATTATTAAACAGTTGTTGCTCTTGTTCTCTTGCTTTTTTTTATTCAACTATGGACATATGGTGTCCTTGATAAATCGAAACGAGAGACATATCAGTGTTCCCACGAATGAAACAGTGTTGTGAGTGTTCAAAGGAATTACGAAATGGAAACCTTGGACAGCACTGTGCTTACTCAATCAGCATTCAGCAGTAACCGTGGAACTATCGGCAGAAGCATGTCAATTTGACATATATATACGGAGTAATAAGGACGTGGTTTCTTTCAATTTTCAAATTCCTAACTAAATACGGGAAGGTTACCGTTTCAATAACTTGAGCGTTTCGTTTATGTGCGAAATTAAATACTAACCAGTAGTAAGTAAACCAACGACCGGCGAGGGGAAGCTGCATCAGTGAAACGAGATAGATAATCGGAGCAAAGAAGACAGGTGCGCTCACCCCGCCGATGCCTGCCGCGGCGCGCACGCGAACAGGCCTCCAGAACACCGGACGCCGGCCCAGCGCCGTGAGCGCGAACCGCAGGCGCGGCGGCGGAGAAGGGTGGCACCGGCCGGCGGCGACGGCGAGGGCGGCGTCCGCGGACAAGAGCAGCAGTGCGGCCGTGACGGGTTCCATGGCAGCAGCCACTCCAGGGATTGGGTGGGTCGCTTCCGTTCCGTTCGGCGTGAAGCGGACCGCCGATGCGATGGATGGACGGCCGGATTGGTGTAGTTGGCTACATATCACGATGGAGGAGCGTGTGTGGTATTAGCCTTTCTTGCTGTCTCTATTGATTTTTTATACTAGTTTGATAATTTGTTTTATTTAAAATATTTATTTTAATATATACATTTATAAGTCATATTTTTAAAAAATTATGATAAATCAAATCATAACAAAATATATGATAAATTTTTTTAAAAAATAATAAAATGAATAATTAAATATAACTAAAAATCAACGGCGCCAAAAAATTAAATACGAGTGAGTTTGTCCCGTAGCTATTCCTTCCGAGGTTCATCCTGTGCCACTCCAGCCACCACTAGCCGGGCGATGAATTTGACTGCTGTCCTACTCTCCGATATATAGTACTATGTAAATATTCTACTAGTCTAATGTATGTTTTATTCAATTTTTATTGTAATGATATGTTTTATTTAGCAGTTTTGGTTATTTTGAAAATAAAATCAACACATGGCCACCGGTAGCAGCAGTCAACCACCAAGGCAGGCCAGGCAGCAGCAAAACAAGCAGGTAGGAGCAGCATGTGCGGGCACAGGGTTTTAAAAATCGGTATAGCCCAAAAAATAGGACCGGACCGAAAACCGATAAAATCGGTACAAAATTTGAATTGATGAAAACTATGAATTGAATCGGTAAATCAGACCAAAATCTGGTAAACCGACCGGTTTTACAGGTTTACCGAACCAATTTTGAGCAAAACCGATTTTGTCGGTTTTGGTACTTCCAAGTTTAAAAATATCTGATAAAATCAACAAAAATCATACATATTGTTGTCATTAGTTTATGCATATTATACATACTTTGGTCATGTAGAATTAGAAACATAGATGACAAATATTAAAACACAATATATAAAATAGGAACAAACATAGGAACACATAGGTTCTTAGAATTACTACACCATAAATTGTCCAACACATAGTCTATACATTAAGTCACATACAAATATATAGTCACACACAAATACATAGTCCATACACCAGATAGTTAGGAACTACATACAACATAAGTGGATCATACAACACACGTTTGTCTAACATAAGTGAGACACAAATACATAGTCATACGGAACATCGAACTAAAGCTCACTCAATGAGGCATCATCCAAGTGTAGTGAGTCATATGGTGCTCAATGAGAAGAGTGCTCATATTGGCCCCCTCGCTGTCTTGCTGCCCTTTCAAATTGTGCCTCCTCTCTAGAGGCATGGATTGCATGCTACAATTCCTCGCCATCAGAATCAATGTCATGTGCTTGGTCTTCTTCCTATCGGCTGTCCGATCAAGGTCACGTCAAAAATAGTCACGAATGTTGGGTGGAACACATGAACAATGATTCACATTGTTCCCCCGACCGACCAAGTGTTGCTTGAAACGTGTCGCACCACCACTCTTCTTCGAGCACTTGCAATACTTGTAAACAAATTCGGGGTAGATGTTCTCCTCATGCTCCCAAACCTCATCCGCTTGTGAACGGTCTCCCATCTACAAGATGAGACACAAAATACTTCCTCAAACCCTACATTCGGTCAGGAAACGTGAAATAAATGCATAAATCAGGTGAACAAGTCGGTTACATGCAATGTACATCGATAAATCAGATGCTTACACTGGTAAATCGAAGACCGTACCAATTTCTGTTGCTAGTCGCCTAGAGTTGTCCCCTTCAGCAAATCAGCGAGCGGTGCCAGTTTTTAGTCCAAACCGATCGATAAATTGGTGGATCCGACCGATTAACTGTGGGGGATGGTGGATTTAGCGATGGATTTGGGAGGGTGGCCCAGCTGCCGGATTCAATGGGTGTGGTGGCTGGGGATGCCATGGTCAGGAGTTGGGGAGTGGAGGCATCTATGTTTCCTGTGCCCGCGGGGGGGGGGGGGGGGGGG
>VSTD030003667.1:0-10744 GCA_008808055.3 Sporobolus alterniflorus | reverse complement strand
GTGTCATCAGATCTGAGTTGTACTATGAATTATGTTTGAGTTGTACTTATGTGAACTATGGAATTATGTGAACTCGTGAATCGTCATAGTATTTTGCCTCTTCTGTTTCCTCTTCCTCCTTGTAGTTACTCCTGTTACAATTTTCCCCACAACAGCTGAACCCTTCTGTATGTTTTTCCTGTGCTACAAGAGCCAGCACATTGAAGTTCATTAAGTTTATCACATTACAAGAATAAGTAATTCCATAGACACATTGTCAACATACATAAGTCACAAAATACTTCTCCCTGTGTCTAGGCATGACATGCCCTTCTAGCAAATGGTCTACTTGACATGCCATACAACTCCCATATATGTTCCATCAGGTCATTGCGTAGAACCTGTCTGTTGTTCTTATCCTTGATCAAATCATAAGCATCAATTAACTGCTCAATTTCTAGGATGTCCCTATTATGGTTGATTGGAGGGTTTGCCACACCTGGCCAATCTGAATCATCAAGCTCAGAAACATATGCCCCTTTTTCATCTTCAATCACCATGTTGTGAAGTATTATACAAGCTCGAATAATTGAATTGAGGTCTTTGGGTTTCCACGGTCGGGCTGGAGCATGCAAAATCTTCCATTTAGCACGTAGCACACCAAATGCTCTATCGACATCCTTCTTGCATGCCTCTTGTCTTTGTGCATATATCTTTTGCTTCCTATGTAGTGGTGAGGCAATGCTCTTAACCAACGTGGCCCAATCAGGATATATCCCGTCTGCAAGATAGTAGTCCATAGAGTACAAGTTATCATTCACCGTAAACTCCACACTGGGGGCTCTTCCGTTGGCAAGATCATCGAAGACCGATGATCGGTGCAGGACGTTTATATCATTGTGTGAACCAGGTAAGCCAAAAAAAAGTGTGCCATATCCTCAAGTCTTCTGAAGCAACAACCTCTAGAAACATTGTGGGTTTGCCCTTATGTCCCTTGTACATACCATGCCATCCGGTGGGGCAGTTAGATCACTCTCAATGCATGCAATTGATACTTCCGATCATACCCGAGAAGCCGCGTGCCTCATTAGACTTCAATAGTTCTTCAATTTCTCGTGGATTTGCTGCTCTTAGGTATTCTGCCTCATACATTGAATTAACATTTTTCACAAATTCCTTCACCATTCAAAGGAAAGTGTTTTTTGCCATCTTCAGCTGATCATCAAACGAATTTGCAGGAGACCCATATGCAAGCATCTTAATAGCGGTCGTGCATTTGTGAAGAGGAGAGAAGCCAGACTTTCCAACAACATTTCCTCTTTTTTCAAAGAATGGGTTACAATGCGCTTGAAAAGGGACTACCTCATTCAAAACCTACCACAAATATTGCAACTTCAATTCAGTTCTACCTTCCAATTTTGCTCAAAAAATTCTACCTTCCAAGAATAATGCACAAATTGGGACTAAATTAGAAGAGGAGTGATAACAGATGATAATACCTTCGACGAAATTGATCTTCATCATAGATTGGATCTTGACCGAAATAATCTCTGTCGAGTTGTTGCTCCACAGCATGCCAGTCACGCTTGTAGGTCTTATGCCCAACCACAGAGCCTCCCCAATGCCGTTTTGAGACGATTGATGCCACCACTGCACCAGCTGCTTTGAGATCCTCATCCTTGCTAGAATCATCACCTAACAACCCCATGGACACACTCATGTGCGAGCATGCCATAGCTTACACTAAAATGGCGGGCAAGGGACGAACCTATGGCGACGAGAGCACCAAAACTGTGCGATCTGTGGAAATGGCAGGCAAAACGCAGAACTAAACTGGGCGATATGTGCAAGTGGCGGGCAAAATGTAGAAAAGCGCACAAACCAACTACCCCCATCATGCATGTTGCCTGTTGGAGAATGCAATTTATGCATTGCAATGCACCCACTATTCATGTGAGGCAATTGTATGTTTGCCTTATCAAAATGGCTGCCGTGGTTGGAGATAGCCTTATGCTATGAATTTCGATGCCCTGGATAGATTACGAGCTGCTACTTTTATAGTCTAGAGAATTGCATCATAGATACGATAGGTTTCTAACTCTGTTACAACTCACACAAACACGCATCCAATCAGGACTCTAACTTGGGCCGCATTCAGCCTCGTGGGTCATCACAACTATTGAGCTCCTAGCTCGGGCAGATATTTGTGGTATCGTCACTAACCCCTGAACATGTCGTCAAATCTATCAACTTTGGTTCCCGATCAGACTACCGATCGATCAACATTCACTGATCGGACACCTCTGTTGAACCTAACTTTATGCACTTAGATTCTTTGGTCGGTTTCATGCTATCTTCAACCTTCTGATAATCTTTACCCGATGCTACAGTGGATTGATAATGTATTTGATATATATTGACGAGTCTGCAATATATGTGTTGATAGTTGCACAATCATTCCGTCTATGTGTACTTTTCTTTGAGAAGTTGGACAGTTTACAACTCGGATAGCATTTCTAGTTTCTGCTTAGGAAACGGGTGGCCCAAAGTAGTCTTGGGCCGAGTTTTTTTCTAAGCCCAAAAAAGTATTAAAGGTCCGAATGCCTGAAGGAGCGGGCGTCGCCGCGTTCGAAAGCTTGGGCCGGATTGGCTGGAGGCTACGATGCGTAGCACAACAAGGACTCGATCGGCCTGATTTTAGCTGGGCCAAAGATTGGATTAGGGTCTGGAGTAAGGCTTCTGCGATCTAATTTATAGCTTTGTGAAGAGGTTATATTCTGCAGCAACAGTAGCACATCTGTTCCTAAAAAAATCAATAGCGCATCTACAAAATGATTACAACTATCGATAGTAACTGTTTGACTGAGAGAGAGGCATAGGATTCAGTCAGTAGAACAAAATGTTTCAAAAGCAATCTTCACACATTTCAAACTTGGCACCCACGGGCATGCACCTTACAAATTAACAGTCATGCAACTTTGCACTTATTCTTCTTTTTCATTTTAAGCAAATTTCACAAAGGTGCACATCTTTTTGCATAACTATATTTCACATCTAATTTCACTGAACTACGGATTTTATGCACGAGAGAACTACATATTTTCTACCTTTTGTGAAGAAGTTAGACCTTTTCAAAACCTGCAGTTCTTTGAGAAAGACGTGATATATAGCTGTGCGCAAAAGAAACTCTGGTTTCATGAAACCTTTTTCTTTCTTTCGGAAGGCGGGTAGTTCCATCCACCACGAGTTTCTCTGCAGACCTGGGGCTGCATCATCACGCAACCACGCAACACCGATTTCTACCCGACCACCAGCATCAGGATTCAGGACGAAGCCTCGCTGCACCACGCAACACGTCCCCCGTGTGACCGTGTCTGTCTACCACGCGCGCAGCTCCTGTCATGTCAACCGGAACACGACAATCCCAAATACGTAGACGCAGGGTCGCAGGCGCTACGCCAATCTACTGCACCGTATCCCAGGCACATCAATTCCGCGAGGGTGCACACACACACACAAGCACCCGTAGTAGTAGGTCTCTCTGCCTCTGCACAACACAGAAACTGCACGGCATGTGCATGCATGTCACGAACGGCCATTCTACTCCTCCAGCAGGTCCAGGGACAGGTCCACGTGACACACTTGAGCTCTTGGTTTCCAAACCCTACTTAATCCCTGCAACTGCATGAAATTCAATGGGTTGTGTTCGCCCAAAAACAGCCACGGCATTACTCCCTCCGTTGCTTGTTGATATCTCTGCAGTACCGGTTCACCACCGTGTGTGCCTGTGTTTGCAAAATCTGTAGCCAATGAGCTGCAGGACTGAAGATAGCCACGCATGTCGTGCTCCATCGAAGGCCTTTTGGAAGCGCAGGGGGGACATCTTCTGACGGTGGCAGAGTGCCAGTGCTGGATCGTTCTGCTGCATCCCTCCTCTGTCTGACCCGGGGTAGATATAGGCGAGCAGCTTCTATTCCGATGATCCGTGGTGGGGCTGATTAGAATATTTGTCCTACGCTGCTCTTCGTCTGCAGAGGTGAGGCATAGGTTGGATCCACAGTGCTAACTCAATGTGGGTTGGCAGAGATAAAAATCTCAACGTGGGCTACTAGAATGCTTACTACAATATTACTATAGTGATAAAATGACTTATTTTCTGAAATATCAGAATGTGCTGTGGCCCACCCAGCGCACCCTTACATCCGCCCCTACCATGAGTAGCTCCAATGGGCTATATGGAGATGGATCCTCACGGCCGCATGTGGTTCGAATGGAACGCATGCGCGATTAGCTAGGTTCAGCAGGCAGGCAATTCAAGATCCTGTGGCATGCATGGAGGGTCGGCCGACCGGAGCGTTTCTCGTATACCGGCACAGTGCATTATTCCACTCTTCTCCCGGTTGCATTGCAACGCAGTACTGTACGTAAAAGATTCGAGCTATCGAATTCTTGATGCAGCGCGGGCTTCTTTTGCTGACTGCATGTACGGCGGGAGAGAAGAGTAACTCACCCTTCGCGAAGCACGCACCGGCCGGCACGGGCGGACGTGCCGGAACGGACGGGCGACGTGCGCCCGGATCTCCGCATCGGCCTCACCGTTCTGGCGCCATCCTGTGCTGCGCTCCTGCTGGGGTGCAGAATGAAAGGGCTCGTAGTCGTAGGGCCCGGGCCCGGCGGCCGACAGGGAAGGAAGCTGCTGCCACTTTCACGTCAGAAACGCACAGTTGCAGCTCCTTGCACAGGGTCGGACCTCGATCACGCCGCGGGGGACGGCCGAGTACGGCGGTGATGAGGACCCGCGCGCAGCCTTGGCACGCAAAGCTGCTTCGCATGCGCGCGACCGGGGCGCGGGGGTGATGTTCCTTCTTCGTTGCCAATTCCACTCCCGTTCCGTGCCGTGCCGTACGGGGAAAACGCCGGGACAAGGACGGCGGCAGTGTTCCAGTTGCGACCACCGCCCAAGACGTCTTTGCCAGGTTTTGGCATATTTCGATCGATCGATCTGTGGGGCTCGATCCTGGTGTCTTTCTCCGGAACTAGCTCGATCGCGAAATGAAGCTGCGCATCGTTACGTACGGCCGGGCCAGAATAACTTGGACAGGGAAACCAACCCGCTCCCTTCCTCCTTCCGTGTCTTGTCCCGGCGCAAATCACGGCCTCTGAATTCTCGCGATCCTCACGTACGCCTCCGCACCCTCTTTTCCACGCGACAAAGCCTTCAGTCTCACATCGCTGTTCCTGCGACGATGCGCTGTCTAAGGGAACGAGAAACATGGAAACGAGTCACGAAACGCTGTAACATCGGCGGATTCGGCTGCGGCTGGGATCTTTTTCACCGAGCACCAACTTTGTAGTCCGCGCTTGAGACCGCGGGAGACAAGAAATTTACTCCCCTCACCGGAGCGGAGCCCTGCGGCTACCCCCCTTGAGCGGCGTTGCCCTCTCCAGCTTTATATCCTGCCGCCGCTGCAGTGCAGAATAATGTGATGGACGCCGGATCGAGGCGCGCGTGTACACGGAGCGAACCCCAGTTGGTGTCTGACGTTTTCTGGTGACTAGACGCGTCTGTTCCATTCGCCACCGGCCGTTCCAAAATGTCAACCATCTTGGCGGCTACAGTTGATTATACTACATATAACCAACAAGGATTTAGTGAAGCTCAATGCCTTACTGTACCTATGTGTACTGTGCAGTATATGTCCCTTGTTTTCCTCAACAGATTTCCCCTGTATTTTTCCAACAGATTTCATTAGTATTTCTGGACATAATTTAGGGGTTAAAACGGTTTGAATGTGATCGGGACTTCTCTTTTCACTTTTCGGAAGCAAAAATGGATGATGAAAGCAAATTCTGTGACAGTGTAGCAGCATCACAACATGTCAACACTTCCTGTCGTAGCCGGAGTACAGGATGATACTATAAACGCCTCAATGGAATAGTTTGGAGACCTATCTGCCATAGACTGTGAGATGTACGTGCACATATTACGCGCGGGGATGCAGGACATGTTTTACACTCTTCAAGCACGCCACTCGTAAAAAAAACATGTGCTTCTCAATACTCTATCGGATCCACTCCGCGCTATGTCTCATTTTGAACTGACCCGTGCATGTCATTCATACCACATTTTACCGTTTCTCACGAATTCATGGGGCTGAGCATAAGGGCGTACGTTTCTGAACCTTACATCCAGGTATCATGTAAATTGATCCCTAAGTATCAGTTTCCCGGAGAGCAATTAAGCGAAAGACGATGATAGATTAGGCACATCGAGACAAGAGAAATCATGCATCAGAAGTGAGTCGTTAAAATCCCACCGAAGAAAAAGCGACCTTGATTCCATGCAATCACCGATACAAAGTTCCTAAGTGAGCAACTACATAGAGCTCAGCAGTACGCACACAGGTTGCTATGATGATTGGAACTAGCTAAATACATGGAATCAAGGTTGGTATCGTGAACCCCAAAGCACCATCCAAGCCAGGTCCCGTGCATGCATGCGCGCGCCGAAGCCATCAGCCCCAAAGGCCGCGGAACGTGGCGGCGGCGGGCGGCGCGCCCACGAAGTCCACAAACGCCGGGAACTGGATCACGTCCCCCAGAAGGCCCTGCGGAGTCATGGGGTAGTCGCCGTCCACGTTGACGTCGTCGCCGGCGCCGTAAGGGGACGCCGCGCGGAAAGCCTCATCTTTCGTCAGCGCCCGGACGTCGGTGGCGGCGCTCGACTTGCGGCCGGCTGCCGCGCGCGGTCGCGTGCTCGGGTAGAAGTCATGAAGCGCGTCCTGTAGCAGCCCCGCGCCGGCTGGCTCGCCCTGCAGAAGGCTGCCCCACACGTCGTCGTCGTCGTCGTCCAAAGCTGCTCCGGGCGGCGAGGCGACGGGGGACGCCACCGCCACGGCTGGCGTGGTCGTGGCCCCGGTCACCGGGGCAACCGTGGAACCAGGACGCCGCGGCGGAAGGTTGGCATGAGCCGGGATGACGTTGCCGTGCCCGCCGGCGTGCTGGAGCAGGCGTAGGCCGCCCTGGTGGGACGAGCTCATGAGGAGGTTGTGCACGATGAAGGGGCGGAGCGGGTGGTCCGGCTCCGACGCCGGGCCCCACGTCCAGCCGCCGCACCCGGCGGCGACGTGCACGGGGAAGTTGGTGCGCGCCTTGTTCCCGCGCATGGCGCGCGCGGCGACGTCATACGCGCAGGCAGCCTGCTCCGCCGTGTCGAAGGTGCCCAACCATCGACGCTCCTTGGACAAGGGGTCGCGGATCTCCGCCGCGAACCTACCCCACGGCCGCCGCCGCACGCCGCGGTACCGCGGGCCGCCCTTGGGCGTCGCGTCGCCGTCGACCTCGCCCGCCGCCGAGTGCGCTGGGCGCGTGATGCTCCGGTGGCGGCCGTGGAGGTGCGCGTTGTTGGCTGCAGCATCGTCCATGTCTGGCTCGATGCGGAGGGCGCCGCGGGCGAACGACACTGGTCGGTTGAGGTGGTGGTGTTCTGTGTGCGTGGACGCGTGGGGGTTGGAGGCGTGAAGCTGCTTGCGAGGATGTGTGGGGATCGGTGTGGCGTGCGTGCGCTACTTATAGAGGGGTCGGCGATGGAAGAGCACGGGCGATGCTGCGATCCGGTCCATGCATGACGACCCACGCGCCATTGTGCTTGACAAGCACAGTGGTACTCCACTTTTTGGAGAACACGCCTGGCGCGTTTTTCATTAAGAGGGTATAGTGGTACTCTACTAACCATGCTGTGCATTCTCCTCCCTCGGTCTACGAAAATGTTTAATGCTGGTGCAGCCGAGATTCAATGCCACGCCTCGCAAGTCGTCCAACTCCTGCAGTCCAAGCATGCATACGAAGCGATCATGCCTTTCCACAAACGAGGCATACAAGCGCTGCGTGTCAGATCCAACCCTACTCCACACATTAAAGTGCGCTGGTAGTTAGGGGAAGCGAATGTCTACTTCCTCTCCGTTTTCAAATGTTTGTAGTTTTTTATTAAAAAATAAACTTAAAAATAACAAATATTTAGGGAGAGACGGAGTGCTGCCGTAATTATACGAGGCCAGGTATGAACCGCCCCGGGATCGAAGCCGTAGCCGCTGCCGGGCGGGCAATGCGCGCGTGGCAGCTTGCTTACGGTATAAATCGCGCACCTCATCATTAGTAGTAGTAGCTCGCTGCTGCCACCACCCTTCCCTTCATTAACTTCCTACCACGCAAGCTTCCAAAACGCGTGTGTAACTAGCGTGTGTAGTGTAGCCGGCCACACGTACGAATCGCACACGCCTACGCTGACGCACACGGTGCACCGCGCGAATGTTGGTCGGTGTACGTTCGGCTACCGGACGGGCGCACTGGTAATACGTAAAATCTGTTCAATCCACTAACAATTTCAACTGGCCCTCAGGTAAACGAGTTGTGGAGTTAGGTAGCGAGGTTTACGGTTAGAGTTGTTGGAAGGAGCGATAGATGGTCATTGCTACCGGCCTTGAAGCGAGTTTGAGGGAGCGCGAGAGGCAGCAGGCCAGGCAAAGGAGGCCTAGGCCAACACGTTAGTGCAGCGCGGGGGGACGAGCTTGTTGCACTGGAGGTGGCCGCAGCATTGGCGAAGCTACATACTAAGTGGTGGGTGCGGCACCCACACCAAAGTAAAAAAACAGTGGTAGTTCTTAGATTTTCATCATGTTTGCACCCATATAAATCAAATTTACGCACCACCAGTCAAAAATCACTAAAAAGAGAGGAAATAATGGGTAACAGAGTTGATCTGCACCCTTTTATTTTGCTCTGGCTTCCGCAGTACGGGACACAGTTATGGAAAGGCTTTTGTTGAGAGTGGTCTTGTTCTATACAGTACACAGAAACAAAAAGACAGCCTTTTGCAAGCGTGCATGACAGATCGAGACGATCAGGTAGCCTTTGGGTCGTGCCGCGGGGGACAAAGAGCCTTGATCTGCTTGTCTCCCCATCGCGCACTTCCTGACGCACACACACAGAAGCATGAGCTCGATCGAACTCTCGCTGTGTGCAGAGAAGGCGGCCGGGCATACGCGTACGTCCACGCACGTAACAACAAGGGCAAAGCGCCAAACAAGGCCTTCTCCATTAATGAGCGGGAGAGGTAAGGCTCACGCGCGCAGGCATGTCAAAGGATGATCAAGGAGACGAGGATGCTTCTTCACTCCGACGCATGCCGCATGCGAGTCAAGCTACTCCTGATCGACCCAGATAACGACGTAGACGTAGGTTGTTCCAGTGTGTGCACTGTGTTGATTGTTTTAGGGAAGTGTTCTCTGTGTTGTTGCTTGCCACGCTCCGGGTGCATGCGGTTGCAGTGCGTGCATGCACGCATCCATATGTGTGTCTTGCTTTTGCATATGGCTAACGTTGGGTTGACCCCGAGGATCTAGTTAGTTAGGCTAGACGACGCTGTTATTGCAATCTGATGGCCTACGCTACGTATGTCGTAAACTATGTAACTGTGCGTTCAGTGGGCGCGCGGATCGATCACATATGATGTGCATGCGATCGAGCATCCACGTTCGACGTGGAGTTATGGTTTTGGACGTATCCTGTTGTCCTACTTGCAAGCTAGTACACGTACGCGTAGGGCAGTACTAGTACCGGTAGATCGATATGTCTACGGTACAATACATTTTACAGTGATCCGAGGAGGACCGAGAGGGTATTGTACACGCGGAGCCGGAGAACACCATATAGGACTTGATGCGGAATGCTAGTCATGTTCATTTCGAAAAGGGATAAAAAAACAAGATGCCGCTGTCATGGGCTGCCCCACGTACGCAGAGCAGGGAGCGTGGTCGAGGAGCAAGCGACGGAGCAATTTCTCAAGCTCCAATCTGTACGAACCCGAGCTCCGCGAGAAATACGGAGCAAGCAAACCAACGGCGAAAAGCCGGTGTTCGTTCTCGCGTAACGAGACGTGCCCTCCTCTGACGCCGCGCGTGCACTGCGACGCCCCGGGCTCGGCAGGCTAGTAACGCACGAACGCACCCGGGAGGCTCTGGGCCACCGCCGCGGATCCCAAGATGGCGATCCATTCGGCCCGGGCCGAACGAAGAGAAAGCGAGCCCGGACAGCAAGCGAGCGGCGGGAAAGAAAGAAAGAAACACGCACTGCTTGCTTTGCCTGCCCGGCTACGGCGGGGGCGTACGACGTCTCGGCTCCAGTGCGCTGCTCCGCGGGACACGAGGCGGCACCCTGCCGTAAAGCGCACCGGCCCTTGTCTCCCCGCTAGCTTGTCGATCGGCGCCATCTCTCCTCTTTGCGCTGCGTCACGCACAGTCGTTTCCCTCGGGAACGGTCGTCGGCTCTGGCGGCAGCTACCGGTGCCGCCGTGCGCCGGGGTACGTACTAGTTTAATTTCTCATCGTTCGCAGTTTTTTTTTTGCACCATGGTGTATGTCCACCCCGACCGAGTGCCCTCGTATCTGTCTACAGCTACTAGGTGTATGCCCATTGCACTTTTCATACTCCCCATCAAGAATCGAATTTTCAATCATGGGCAGCTATATATATAGGCGCATGTCAAAAAAGCCTTTGTTCTTTCTACGATTTAGGGCCCGTACAGTATCGTTGCGTCAAAGTTTGTTGTGGCCCGAGAACGGGGGCGTACTGATTTGCTGGAACCTTGCCGGTCAACCCGCCGGAGCTACTGCTCACGAGCAGCAGCAGCCTTCTGCAGTCCTGCGTATGCATGCGTGGAGCCAAAGCGCAGGATCTCGGCGACTCGATGCTTTTGGCCCCGTCCTGA
>VSTD030003666.1:0-10745 GCA_008808055.3 Sporobolus alterniflorus | reverse complement strand
CGAATCATCCGTGCAGAGAAGTTGAGCAGTTTTGAACCAATTCTGAGCCAAAACTCCTGTGATGGCTATCAAGTTAGATTTGATGCGGGTAGGGACCATTATCCCTGGTTGCCTTCCTTACACTGTTAAACAGACGACGAGAACAAACGAAACATAACTCTATGACATATTCCCTCCATTTTTTTATTGTCACCATTGATTTTTAGTACATTTCATTGTTTGTCTTATTAAAAAAGTTTAAAATTTATTATATATTTTGTTATAATTTGCTTTATTACTAAATAAAGTTCAAACATAATTTATAATATTATATATTTGAATAAATATTTTAAATAAGACAAATGGTTAAACATAACAAAAAAGCTAATGACAATAATTTAAATAAAAAGAAAATACTGTACACAATCAAAAACAAAAGAGGGCGTACTGTACACAATCCATCTCATCACATGAGACCACGGATCCATGCCCCGTTGCACTTTCCTGCACAACGAGAGACAGACAAGACACAACGAAACTATGGAACTACTACAGAGCATCTGCTAGAACGAGCGAAGGACTTGCTGCAGGGCGCGGGCAGAATGGTAATTTAGGTATGGGTACGGAGTACCCGTCGCGCATTTGATTCGATCGGATAGGATGGACATGATTTTTTATTCGGATAGGATCTCTGAATTAAGACAGATATACAGTGCCGATATTTTTTCCACTGAATAATTTAACGGGTACCCAAAATTAAGACATATTTCTGTTTTCAGCTCAACCCACCTAGCTCACGGGAGTTTGCAAACCACTGGCCCAGCAAAAAAGTGCCCTAGGATGTGTTTAGTTTGTATATGATAGTGTGATCAGTGTATACTAACAAGGAGTTCTTACTCAGTTTGACCTATGATATCAGTTTGTTCAGTTTGGGTTGGGTCTAGGTTTGTGATGATGTGATATTTATAATTGTGTTAATGGTCTGTGTTCCTTGTATAAATTTGTATGCACATTATGTTTGAACAACTTATCACTATGTGATCTGTGAAATAACTTTTATTTCTCTGTTTAGTGTTATTTTTATATGTTTTTACATATATTATAATAGATCTGAGGAGTAATATGAAATCTGATGGATATGGATATGAATCCATCTTTCTACTCGTAGGTATGAATAGGAATACACATTTTTATCATAGCTTTTTTAACTGACGGGCGAATAATTATTGTTCCTAATCTAAACCCGTTGCCGTGCCTACGGCTAGTAGTGGTAGGCGCTCGCGGGAGATGTGGCCCTCCTCACCGTAGTTATAGCAGCCGAGGCGGCCGGCGCCGCGGCTGCGGCCCTTTCGAAAAGTGGCCGGACCCAAACGTAGGGAGAAGACCCAGCAGCAGAGCAGAGAAGCAGGTCGGGTGGTGCAGAGGGACGAAGGGATCGATCCGCTGAGTTAATGCGTACTTTGACTGCTCGCGCACCCGCTTGACCGCCCCTCCCCTCTCCACGGCGCCGGAAGATATTTCTCTTGCGGCCAGGGCAGGTGACGGCCATGTGTACCGCTGGTGGAGTGTTGGTAAGATGCTGACGGCCGGGATCCACCGCTGGCCCACGCGCCAGGGATGAGCGCCTTGCGAAGGAAGGAGCGCATTCAGTGCTGGAGATGTGGGGTAGGTGGAGATCTGTGTACTTTTGCCGTTGCGGATAACGCTGCCGAGGGGGCCGATACAACGTTGTGATTCTTACCCTGTGTCACTGTCAAATGAGACCGGTGCTCTTCTGGCCCTACTTTCCAGTGAGTGGGTGGGTCTTGCAGACAGAAACGCTCGGCTTTTCCACGGCCCCGCGCCTGAGGGCCCACGCCGAACTCTTTACAAAAGGCGTCCCCATCCTCGCCATCCACAGCACTCCCTAGTCCCCTCCTCTCCGATCTAGGGTTTTCCTTCGACCGACGGCCGCGATGTCGTCGGAGCGGGTGACTGGCACCGTCAAGTGGTTCAATAGCACCAAGGGGTTTGGCTTCGTCACCCCCGAAGGCGGCGGCGAGGACCTCTTCATGCACCAGTCCTCCATCAAGTCCGACGGCTTCCGCAGCCTCAACGAGGGCGACACCATCGAGTTCGTCGTTGGATCCGGCAACGACGGCCGCGCCAAGGCCGTCGACGTAACTGCACCCGGCGGCGGCGCACTCCCCGGTGGTCCCCGTCCTGGTGGCGGCGGCTACGGAGGAGGTGGTGGCGGCGGCGGGTATGGTGGAGGAGGTGGCTACGGCGGCGGCCGTAACTGCTACAAGTGCGGCGAGGAAGGGCACATGGCCAGGGACTGTGAGCAGGGTGGTTATGGCGGCGGTTATGGCGGAGGTGGTGGTGGCGGTTATGGCGGCGGCGGGTGCTACAACTGTGGCAAGTCCGGCCACTTTGCCCGCGAGTGCCCCAACGCCTCCAACAAGAGGTACTAGGCGCGACTCCTCTCTCGACGCTGCCCGGGCCGGATCCCCTCCATAGTCGCATGTCCCCCATCGCAAGCAGTATTTGCCATCAGTAGTCTTAGATATCGCCGCCTCCCTCACCGTGTCAAGTAGAAGAAGAATGGATCCATGCCATGTAATGGGCGTTAGTCGTCGTCAAAGTGTTTGAACCTTGTGCGGACTCGTGGATGGCCTTGCCTGCTATCTATCTAATCTTTCTGTGGTCGAGTAATCTTCGTTCTCTGTTTCGATGTGATTCTTCGGTGATGCTTGTTGATTGTGAGATGTGGAAAACTGTGTTGGGTTACGAGATGTGATTTTGCAGCTGCAATATGGGATGTTGTCCTCCGAGATTACGGTATTAATGACATTGGGAAATAGAAGCGCTTTTCCTGATGAGGTCGAATAAGCCAAAGGAAATAGAACGAGGAACGGCTTCGGTGAAAGGAAAAACAGCCGCTGATTTGATTTTTCCGGCTAGGGCACGCGTTGATCAAACGCGAGGCTTGTTTCCCTTTGTGTCGCCAAAGGGGGCAGACGGAGCAGGGGCGGAGATCGCCGGGGACCAGCGGCTTCCTTCGGCCCCCCCTCCCCCCTTGTCCACAACTTGGAGCCACTACAGGAGATGCAACAGGAACGGAACACAATGTGCGTAGGCGATTGTCATCTGCACCAAACAGCTCGTTTGCCATTGTGTTCGCTGGCGAGACTGTCGAGGCAGGTGAAAGGAAAGGACATCTGCATTCGTGCGTGGAACTGCGGGGGCCATCCTCCGTGTCCTTCGGACCTGCCACGATGTTATGCCAACCGTCTGTATATTTCAAGTTCGTCCAGGCGCCAGCGAAATTCGTGGTTACCTAGCAAACGTACACCAAATCGCAAACGCTCGCGGCCTATTCTACTTTTCCATCCCTATTTTTTTAGTAGAGCTGTCATCTGAAAGAATCATGGATATGCGCTGCTTTCATTACGTAACGGGCACCTCTCTTGGCCGATTCCCGATTTTTTTAGTAGAGCTGTCATCTGAAATAACCATCAATATGCGCTGCTGTCATTCTGTAATCGGCATCTCTCTTGGCTGATACACCGGGGGGATTGAAAAACCGAATCAGACCTAAAAACCGTTCCTAATTTTTTTTTAAAACCGAAAAAATCAGTTGGTTTTCAAGTACAAAAATCATTTTCTGAACTTTAGAAAAAGGAAACAAAAATCGAGTGAATTTTCTGTTTTATAGATTGGTTTTTGATTCAGAATTCAAATTTTGGAAGAAAAATGATAAATTAATCAGTTTTTCTGGTTTCGGTCGGGTTATTCTGATCTATCACTTGATTTTTCTGATTCTATTGTTTTTAAAATTTGATTTTTTCTAATTGTAACCGACCAATTTTCGATAAACCTGGTGAACCGATCCAGACGGATTTCTTCGGTTTTCATGGAAGCCTACCAGTTTTCATCGTTTTTTCAATCCAGGTCCACACGCGACCTTGGCCAGTTGTTTCTTGCTGTAAAAGTTGGTCAAAATTAATTACAGCTCCATATCCGTGTGATTCACCTGCCACTGGTTTCAATTAGCCACTGTGCATGAAAGAGAATACTGATAGCTTGAACCAGCTGTTGTTTCAATTCCATGTTCAGTTTGCCAGCAGTTGTTGAACAATGGGCCACCATGATACGACCCATGCTTTCGTCCTATCTGCTCTTGGAGAGTCCAGCTCTCCATGTACAATGGACACCTTTCTTTTTCAGAAACTGTAAGCCGCGACCGGTGGCGTGTACCATGTAGCACGTGATCTAACGACAGCGGGGCTGACGTTGCGTCGCCGGACAGTGACGGCCATGGTCCTAGAATAAGGTCGGGGGGGCAACCGGGGACCGCCGGTATGGCGAGGCGGTGAGGGCATAGCCCTCAGGCGGCAGAGAAGACTGAGCCGGGAAGGTGGTGGAGGTGGCAGTCGCGCGCTCCTGTTAACCGGGTCTTGCTTTTTTGTTTGTGCCTCACTTGAAGCAGTTAACCCGGTCCTTTCTTTTTTGCTTGAAGCGTCTGGTTGGTATTGAAAGATGTTGCGATATTCTCGTGCATGTGATAGGTTGTTATGGATAAGTTTGTTGTATCGTAACCAAGTTGTTGTACATTGCTAAGTATATTAACACACAAACATGACTCTGAGAGGTACACGGTTCCATTATTTTCTTCATGGTAATCAGAACCTAGTTTAGCCATGTCGAGCTCCTCTGCTACATAGAGTCTTGGCCAACCAATCTCGGAGAAAGTTACCCGAGGCAACTTCATCCTCTGGAAGGCGTAGGTCATTCTGATCGTGCACAACGCTCGGCTCTATGTGTACCTTGACAGCACTGCTATGTTCTCTTCACAATACCGAGCACGTACTCTCCAGCTGCATACTTGGCTGGCGGCTACACGCAAGGGCAATCAAGAAGCAGTTGTCTACTACAACAAGATGAAAGTCTTCTGCTGGAAAGCCTCTTGAAGATGATGATTTCGCCTCCTATGTTCTTGTCGGCCTCAATCACAACTACAATTCATTTATGGAAAACGTAACCAGCAAGGATGAGATATCCTTAGGGTCACTGTACTCAGGGCTACTTGCTACTAAAGCGAGACTGGAGCTCCAGAGTTCACAACAATATCAGTCCTCGGTGAACTCGGCAGCGTGTGGTCGTGGAGGCTATCATGGTGGTGGAAGACAAGGCGAAGGCGGTGGTAGAATAAGAGTAGAAACATAATAATTCTTGGTAGAGAGCCTCCTCTTGATGTGTAAAATCTTTAGAAAAATATAAACCCTTGTTAGCTTCATAAATATCATGTTATTAATTTTCTAAGTGCTTAGTTAAATAATGAATGAATAGAAAAGCTCATATGTGATTAATAAAATGTCTATTTTTGCTTAATGATACCTTGCTATTGCTGTTTTCCATCATTATGGCATATGCACCCCATGCATTGCATCATATACTAATTAGCTCATATACAACCCTTTTATGTGCTAGATCAAGTTCACAGGGAGCCGGAGTCCAAAGTGCAAGTGGAGCAAGCTCAAGTCGAAGTAATCACTAACCTAATTGGATCAAGATAAGCCCCAGTGCATTTAATCAATGCTCATTGTCTTTTATTTTGAATCTTTGTTTTATGTCCCATTATGATTGTTCATTAAGTTTATAGGAGTTGTATGGTGCTATAGTTGCATTAAGATCAACCTTCCTGATTACCCTTGTGAAAGTTGCCTAGACGGGCGAGGGGAGGGGGTGAATCGACAGTCAAACCTGAAACACACTTAATTTAAACAGTTAAAAATAGTAGGGTCGGATATGTCCGGTCTCAGGTCAGATATGTCTGGTCTAGGCTGGATATGTCCAGCTTGGGGACCGGATATGTCCGATCAGCAGAAACTTTGAGCAGCGAAAAAGTATATCGGGAGGCAAGATGATGCATCTAGGTCCCGATAAGCTTACTATTATCAAGTTAGATAATATAAAGCTTAGAGAAATAACGGGAGTAACTAGAAGCAACCTAAACTCTAGGAATCAAATCTAGGGTTAGGTCAAACTCTAAGTAAGAACAAACTTGAACAAGAATAGGAAGTAAATCGAAATGAGAGGCACAAAGGCACAAAGATTTTTTCCCGAAGTTCGACCACCCACAAAGGATAACTACATCTCTGTTGTGGAGCTCACAAAGAGCCAGGTCTCTTTTAACCCTAATCCACTCTAAACGATCACTAAGATGTAGTTTGGTTTTCACTATCAAATCCCCACAAAGGAGAGGGCAATACAAACTTTTTGAAGTCCATCACAACCTTGGTGACTCTCAAACAACCTAGTCCATCTAGGGGAATGAATCCCCAAGAGTAACGAACACACGAAGATCATCGGTGAAGTGCTTGATTTGAAGATCGAGTAGGTCACTCAAAAGTGAGGCTCAAATCTCTCCTAGGAAGCTTCAATTTGAATGAAGCTTGGAGGAGAGAGGTTGGGAGCTCATGAGAGTGTATCAAAGTGTTTGCAAGTTGAACTCAGTGGCCAACCAAGCTAGAGAGGTGTGGGGGGGGGGGCATTTTATAGCCCCCAAGGGAATCTACCCGTTGGAGGTGTTAGTGACCCAAATATGTCCGGGTCAGTGGCTGGGCATATTCGATCAACCTCTCTGGAACTCGGCCTGGGGATCAGATATGTCTGGTCCATGGACTTAGTCGCTGAGGAATCAAGTTAGGTCAGATATGTCTGGACTGGGAACCAGACATGTCTGGGAAATGCCTCTGGAACTCAGTTAGGGAGCCGAATAGGCTGGGTTAACCCAGGATAAGGAAGAGGGCCAGACATGTCCGGTCAGAGCCTCTGAAATTCAGCTAAGGGACTGGATATGTCTGACCTGACAAGATATTTTGGTGGTATGGTAGATTTTGATGATTTACACTTCACCAACTCACCTAATGCATACTCATTGATAGTACGGAGCTCCTAGGACACAAATAAAATAAAAACTCTTAAATTCTCAAAGATCCTTGTGACTTTTCCCTTTCTCTTCATCGTAGGCCATATAGATTTTAAGACGTCGTTTGTATTGCCTTTTTCAATGTCGTGCAATACAAAACTCTCAACACAAGGTTAGATATCTAATTGTTGGTCATCAGTCCAGCAAAACCTACACAGGGGCCGAGATTCACTTTCAATCTCCCCCTTTTTGGTGATTGATGACAAACACTTAAAGTTTTTTTAACAATTAAGCATAATAGAATTTTGTTTTCCAAATTTGTACAAGGAGCCCCTCTTAAATATATGCATTGATTAATAATACACAATTCACACTAAGAGAAATGTGAGAGCTCATTTGTACTTTTTTGCAAAATGTGTGGTGCCTAACAAGATGTGTGTAATTAAGTGACAAGATAGTGTAAGAATAAGAATAGGCACAAGATTACATACATGACATGAATAATGAGGCACAACCACAAATATCATTTCATTGACATACAAGATAGATAATCATCCAAGCATAGATAGATAGCATAATATCCATAAAAAGAGTTATACAAGCCATTAAAGTTTTACAAGCCACACATAAATAAGTTCTTGTCCATATTACAAACCACACACACGAGACTGAAAAAACACTAATAAAGATAACTCTCTTCTCCCCTTTATCGTCAAGACACCAAAAAGGGAAAAGAGCTGCGAAGCAAAGATGCGGTGTCGGCTACTCGTTGTCCTCTGTCTCCTCATTGTCGTCATCCTGCTCCTCATCATCATCATCGTCAGAAACACGAGCAGGGCCAATGCCGAAGGCAGCCAACTCGACAGGAGTTAGTGAGGTGTAGGGGTCAGGACGGGCGGGAAGGAAGGAACGTCGGGAAACTCTAGGAGTGGCTCGTTCCACTGGCTATGAATGGTCACCTAGTTGCTCCTCACAATCTGCAGGCGCTGCTCCATGACATCCAAGCGCTGATCCGTGCATCGACACATCACAAAGATGCCTTTGAACATCTTTAGAAAGTCACTATTGGTGCTGGAGGTAGAGGAGGCACCACCGCTGCGGGTAGTGCGAGGAGCTGCAGAAGCAGAAGCACTAGCATGAGAAGTCCTCGGATCCTTAGGCACTGCAGGGCGAAGAGGATCATGTCTTGAGTCCTTGTAGAATTTCTCGTTGGTCATCACCTCAATCATGTACTGGATATATGGACCAAAGCGACAAGATCACAACGGGTTGGTGGCTATGTTCCATATCTCATCCATGATATACTCAAAGACGTTGAAGCGCATGAGCTTCATGAGTGCATCCAGCAGGTTCCTCTCATAAGCAAGAATGACCTCTGAATAGCCAATCCTTGGTGCCAAGGTGTTCCTCATCATCCTGTGCAACACAAGAAAGTGAGGGAGCAGTCCCTCCACCTTGGGAGGCTGGGAACCACTGTCTGGGATATACAAAGGGGTCATCTCCCTAGACATCATCACCCTCTCAGAGTGAAGCTTCTTAGGGATGTCGAGGTGAGAAGACAACCCAAGAATCTGAGCACAGCGGGCAACTGCACATGGAACCTCCTGCCATTGGTCATCCACATGAAGATCATCTCTTTCTTGTCATAGAAGAGAGTGGAGTAGAACTCAGCTATGACCTCCTGATTCCAATTGTGCCTAAACTGCAGTAGCGTAATGATCTCATGTAAGTCACAAGCTTCAAGTACCCTGTTGAAGTGCATGTCCTTCTTGTTCCTCATGTACTCAATATCAACATACCACCGCTTGACCACTAGAGATGATTTCGGATAAAGCACAGTCTGGTACCAATCTTGATCAAAGAAAGTCTAAAATCTTTCATCGGTGCCTCTCTCCTTAGATGAGTTGTAGCAGGGCTTGTTGCGGAGATGCATCACATTCATGTGGTCCTCCTTGCTGTAATTCATGATCTCCCGATTGGTGTGGATCATCGGAGGATACATCTTTAAGCACTTCATCTCATCGGGAGTACCACCACGAGGTGGAGAGGTCTCGGGGGAGGACTCCTCCTGATAACTGCTGGGTCTTGGTCTCTTGGCAAGTTTCTTAGGCTTGGTAGAGGGACCACTTGAGGAAGCACCGACATCCTGACGATGCTTCAAACGACGCTCATCACTATGAGCCATTGCCTTCAAGAAAGAATAAAGAACATGAGTGAGAACAAGGCATGAGTGCTAGAAACAAGATGTAAAAGTCCTATGAGGAACCCATGAGAAGTCGACACTCAACGAAGTGAAACAGTTCTGGGAGACCAAAGATGTCTGGCATGGTCTGAACATGTCCGGCCAGAGGCCGGATATGTACGGTCAGGATAGATCCACTAGATAAAATGTCGATTAATCATGTTTTACTCATAGAAACTCTATCAAACTTGACACAAGGATATTCTAGCACCTTAGGAACAACATATTCAAGGATTGCAACTTGCATTGTTGGATACAAGAGTAGATTACAAAAATTAGATATTGAAACCTAGTCTTCAAATATGCAAGTCATGGAATTTGATTCTAGACTAGATTCAATGCAAGATTATGACATCCTAGAGGTGCTCCAAGGTAAAGAGATCTAACATTGACAAAAATCAATAATAGATCAAAGAAATTGAAGGGGAACCTTGAGAATACCTTAGGAGAGAGAGGACCACTTAGGGTTGAAAGATCATGAGGAGAACGGGAGTCAAATCCCCTAGAAATCGAGCGGTTTTGGCGGAGGAGACCCCAAATCTCCTTGGGAGAGCCCAGCCACTGCACACACTCGAGATGGGATGGAAAAAGGAAGTTAGGGTTCCAAGCGGTATGGGGTCCCCTTTATATAGCTAGGAAACCCGATACCCGGACATGTCTGGTGGAAACTATCTCAGCAATTTCAAAAACTTCAGAAACCACCTGAAAAGTCAATATCCAACGGATTTTGGCGTAGGACCAATAGAATATATATATATGTGTGTGTGTGTGTGTGGGGTACATGGACAAGTTAAGAAAAACAAAATATATATATGGCTTGAAGCCATTAGAATCAAAGAGCATGAATAAAATTTTGTATAAATAGGATTTTTGACATAAAAGCATATTTTTCAAGCATAACAAACTTCAAATCAGATGTGCAACAAACTAAGCCACATTACAAGAATCAATGATGTTTAGTTCACTTCAGAGTTCATGAAATCGTTTCTCATCAAGGGGCTTGGTGAAAATATCATCTAATTGGTCATTGGTTCCAACATACAAGATAACAATATCCCCTTTTATGGCATGGTCTCTCAAGAAATGGTGTTGAATGTCTATGTATTTGGTTCTAGAGCGCTCATAAGGGTTGTAAGGAATCTTGATGGCACTTTCATTGTCACATAGGAGTGTAATATGGTTCATAGTGTAACCATAATCCTTGAGAGTTTATCACATCCAAAATAGTTATGCACAACAACTACCGACGGTGCCATACTCCGCTTCAGCCGTGGATAGGACAACGGAATTTTGTTTCTTTGAATACCACGATACAAGGGACCGCCCAAGGAATTGATAAGTCCCGGAGGTACTCTTTCTATCCACTTTGCATCCGGCATAATCGGCATCCAAATATCCAAGGAGCTCAAAACTGGACCCCTTAGGATACCATAAGACTAGGTTATGTGTGAGAACTAGATACCTCATTATTTTCTTGACCACCCTTAAATGGCAATCTTTGGGTGCGGCTTAGAATCTTGCACACATACACACACTAAGTATGATATCGGACCTAAATGCACAAAGGTAAAGTAAAGATCCAATCATGAAATGATATACCTTTTGATAGAT
>VSTD030003665.1:0-10746 GCA_008808055.3 Sporobolus alterniflorus | reverse complement strand
CCAGAGGTGGCTTGCCCCTCAAGACTCTTGTACTGTATATATACCGGCCGAGAGGCACAATGCAATACAACAACCAACAATCATACGCAATCTAACTTTCGGCGGCACACCTCTCTCTAACACCGATTGCCTGCATGAAGAATATTGCATAGATATACTGATAAGTGTCCATGGTAAACTGTAAGTATATAGTGGTACGGATAGCCCACACAAAGAACTGTGTGATGTATGCTTCCAGTATATATATACAAGTACTGTACTGTAGAATATTATATAGAACATAAAATACAAAAATAACGAAGCATACAAACTGCTAGTGCGCAGATAAAATAAAAATGAACTAACACAAACACAACTGTACTGTAAACAAAAGAGGGGGAAAAGGCAAAAAAAAAATCAAGTGTACAATCAGGTTGTACTAACCAAGCCAATTCTAGCAGGCACAGTAAACATCATTTGTCAAAAATAACCCTCAGATTACATGTTTGTCATGTGCAATCTATATCATGAGTCAGTGATATGGGTTTCGATGATGGCACACGTGCATGTACGATGGTGTAGTATCACATGTACCAGGAAAAAGAAGATGAAGGATCATCTAAGAATTTCATTTGTATAAGGGTACTGATCTGGATCAAGATGAAACAGCACCTTTTTCCCCTTCTTTGTAAAGACGGGCACCGGTGCACGCCGGAGGCAGAGGAGCGAGTGGCGGACACGGGAAAGGCGTAGCGACAGCGGCAGAGAGGAGGAGGAAGGAAAGGCATAGCGACGACGCGCGGGGAGGAGCCGAACACCAAGTGACTCAGATAACCCCTCACAAGCACATACTTTGGCTAATTAAGAGAGTGAGAGAGAGAGAAATGGAGTGATACTGACATCTAAAATGCTCTGGCACCTATAACATCGATGATCCAACATATCACAAAATTATAATATGAGTAGGCACATCTCACTATCATCATTGGGTAAGAAGGGGAGGGTGGGAAAACGTACCTTAACCTGGGTGCGACACAGTACAATATGTTCTGGAACCTAACATTTTCCATGAATGAAATAATTAAATTATCTATGGAAAATATGCTTAAAAACACATATGTATAACAAAAGTAGAAAAACAGAGAGGTAATAAAAGTATTTGCCAAATAAGAGGATAAGCTTATTGTAGTCTGGAAAACTTCATCAACAAAGAGATAATCCATGAAGTTTTATCTTCAGAGCTGGTGGGACCAAACGCAAAGTGAAAAAAAAAACAATTGAAGCCAATTGTCTGATTCAGTTTGTGTTTGGCCCACCAGCTCTATGAACGGATGGATCATCCTAATATGTAGAAGGGGATGGCAAATCAGCCTTGATATCAAATCCCTATGTAGATAACAAGTATGTATGTTAAAACCTTGTAACATAGTATTTTGTATACATATTATCAGTTCTATATTGGGCACCAAGCAAGGAAAAACAAGAACATCTCATCTGGAAGAATGAGCATATTGGGCACCAAGCAAGGAAAAACAAGAACATCTCATCTGGAAGAATGAGCATATATCGCGTGTGAGTGGAAAAGCTGGAATTACCAACCTCATAAAAAAGATCTAGCATCTCAGCAGGTCTAACCTCTAGAAAGGTAATAAATGCAAGAAAAGAGAGACAAAGGAAGTAAAAAGGAAAAAGACGCTAAAGCAGGAAGAGTAAGAAGTAAAGGAAAAGGAAAAAAATTGTTGCAACTCATAGGAGGAATGTGGCAGATGAACCCACAAGATAAGGGGTGAAATCCAACATTCTTGGCAGTGGACCTGTGCCAATGTCACAAACAGGAAAAAATCACAACAAATAAGACAGATGAAAATAAAAAGTAGCAGGAAGGACAGTGTCGGTAAAAACCTAAAAAGATATAGAAAGAAGCAACAGATCATGTCATTTGCTTAGCTACCGTCAGAAAGAGAAAGAGAACAGCAGATCTAAGAAAGAGACAGCGAAAGCGATGGAGAGCAGCATGTGGACCAAATCCAAGCACGGGACCATAGCATGCGAGGAAAACCTAAGCATGGGAATAAAAAAAGAACAACAAGTGGTCAACCAGCAGACCTAAGTGAGAAAGGGAATATCAGATCTAATAAAGAGACGGTGAAAGCGATGGAGAGCACCATGTGCACCAAATCCAAGTACAGGACTGCAGCATGTGAGGCAAACCTAAGCACGGAAACAAAGGGAGTAAAAAAATAGCAAGTGGTCAACGAGCAGATCTAAGTGAGAAAGAGAACAACAGATCTAAGAAAGAGACGGTGAAAGCGATGGAAAACAACAATGTGGACCAAATCCAAGCATGGGACCGCAGCATTGTGAGGCAAATCTAAGCACGGGAATAAAGAGAAAAACAGAAAGTGGTCAACCAGTAGATCTAAGTGAAAGCAACGGCGCGAGCATCACCAACGGAAGGGAGGAAAAGAAAGAAAGGAAAGGCAAGAACATCTCACCTAGAAGAAGGAAACAGGGAAAGTGGAATCGTGGGACCCGGAAGAACGAACACGGGGGTAGAAGACCGAGCGGCAAGCAGGGGGGATCTTGGAAAGCGGCGTACGAATGAGTGTAGCGGCGATGCCACCACGGAAGGTAGATGCCCTGGCCTAGGGTTAACATTGTCTGACGCTTCATGGCTGGTGGGTTGCTGGGCTGGAGCACCTAACAGGCTGAATACACACTGCGACGGCGCGCACGTGAAGTGCGCGGAAAAGAGTGTCTTTACGCATACTCAACTAATGGATAAGGAGGCATTCAAAACAAATTCATCATAAGGACATAGATTATATCTTAGCCATAAACAGATCAAACGACACTAAGTACCTAGAACACATCGACTTGGGTTACCAACTGTTACTGAGATCACCTAGGAACATATTGACTGGGACTACAATCATTATTAAGAACACCTAGGAACACATCGACTGAGATTAGTTATCACTACTAAGAATACCTAAGAACACATCAACTGGGGCATCACCTACTAAAAAAAGAAAAGCAAAATACTAACATACAAAAGTTAAAGTAAAGTAAGACATATGAATGGACATACCTTATTTTTCCACTAATAAACAAATTCAAATCCTACAAAAGCAGACATTCATACAAAATAAGTGAGACAATGCATTTTAAAACTAATAACAAATACAAAGGGATAACAGCACATCAACATGACAAAGTGAACCAAACAACCAGGTATCATTAATACAAAGATTGAAATCATAATAGAATAAGAATATAACAAAAGTCAAGTGTGACCCTCAAGCTTATTCATGTGGCATACAATGGCAGAGTGTTTCTAATAAGCAGGAAGCTAGCAAGGTATACATCATATATCAAGATAAATAGTGTGTTCGTTTAAATAGTAGGAAATCAATTTTAAACACAGCAACAACAGAACTAAACCATCTCTCAGGTCAAGGGAAAAAAGCAAGGGTTCAGATAGTCATTGAAGAGTTACCTGGTCTTCATACAAAAGGTAAAGTAAAGTAAGACATATGAATGAACATACCTTATCTTTCCACTAGTAAACAAATTAAAATCCTGCAAAGACATACATTCATAAAAAATGGTAACGACACCTGTTTCAGTATCAGAACATGAATGGCTGATGACAGCTTACACCATCAAAATAACAGAAACTAGTGTGTGTGGCAATCAGATTTATTAGCCTATTAATCTGAGTAGACCAAGCAGCCTGGGTACATCAGCAGCAAAAGACCAAAACACAATAGCTATGAATCCTATAATGTAACCATCATAAACACAGTAGATTGCTTTAATTATATAACGTAGGTTTCCTTTCTTCAGTAGAAATAGCATATAACATTTTTTTACGTTCTTCTTTAGCCATTTGTTAGGATTCACAAAGAGAATTGAGTGTATACCTTTCAAGTAGAAGCTGTCTACCAGTAGGATTCGCATGGAGAAGGCAAAGTCAAAAGATTCTAAACAAAGCACATGCATTCAAACCAAATGCTCAATACATCTTGAAAAACCATACCGCAGTCAAGAGCTTGGCTCTAGACGTGCGCACGACTACAAACCGGTATGGACCAAAGGTCTTCATATGGATGAATATACCACAGTCAAGAGCTTGGCTCTGGACGTGTGCACAACTACAAACCGGTATGGACCGTCATACCTAGACATCTGGACGGGATGGCACTATCACTGTACACCTTTTGCAATTACGGCGAGAAGAAAAAGAGGGATGGATAGTACCGAAGAGATCCCCCATGGGGAGGGTCCCGACCACGCAGTGGAACTGAAGCAAGAGCACGCGCAGATGCTGCAGCTAGCTGAGCGTGGCTGAAGAGACAGTGCCGGTGATGGTGACACCTGCCAGGCGCACGCTGACGACCGTGCGAGTTGCACGTGTTGCATGTGACGGTGACCCAGTCGCACGCTGAGGCGCTGGTGGTCCACCCGAGCCGGCGCACGTCCGTCGCAAGAACCTACCGTGGATGAAGAGGGGGCCGGCACCATTAGCAATGAAGACGGATGACGGCCATTGCGACGAGCGCCAAGGCACCATGGGCGAGGAAGACGGCCGCCAGCGCACATCAGAGGAAGAGGAGCGAGCGTCGGGCAGGAGGCAGAGGAGAAAGCGGCAGGCACAGGCTGACGAAGCGAACCCTAGATAGCGGATGACGAGTGCGCCCTAGGGTTAACACTGACGGTGACGGCCGTGAGGACACCATCGGCAAGGAAGACGGGCACCAACCCACGACGGAGGCAGAGGAGCGGGCGGTGGACACAGGAAAGGCATAGTGATGGTGTCCGCGAGGAAGAGGAAGGAAAGGCGTAGCAGCAGCGTGGTGAGAGGCGGCATAGGGTTAACACCGACCGGCGTCGTGTGGCCAGTGTGCCGCCGGGCCGTGAACGCACCTAGCGGGCCGGACGTGTAGCGCGGGGAGGAGGCAAAATCCAGGTGACTTTTAATACCTTTGATGCTTACATGTTGTAGGGGAAGCTGTTTGGATTCTTCACGGAGTGCGCAACCATTTCGTAAAGACAAATATTCATTGCGTTCTCAAATACATTAAAGTTTGAAAGGACAAGAGGCTAATAGCAAGTCTAACATAAAAAAGATGACCCCAAGCGCTTCAGTTTCGTAGAAAAATAAACAAGTAGTAAAAGAAGTTGGTAACAGTGGCATCAGCAACTACAGCACCAGCAAACACAGGGAAAAACACAGCAACTTGAATAGCAACTTCACATGAAAGCGAGAGAAAATATAGGATGAGGGCAACAACATGCCAGATGGAGCCATGAACGATGAAACTACTGAAAATTAGGATGTAAGGGTGGAACCCCCGAAAGAGGTGTCATATGTACCCAGACCTAACCTTGGTCTTGTTCTTTACTTTAACGGTTATAATCTCCAGTAGGTTATTACTGTTTGCACTATGCTTGGTTCTAAATTTCCAGATATACTATATGAGTTCCGACGCTGCTGGCTTAGTTCTAAATTAACAGATACTATATGAGTTCTGTGGCGCTGCTGGTGGAGTGCGTACTATCTGCTTAAGTAAACCATGATTATTTCTCAACAAAACTAGAGTCCTCATTGGTTGATAATGTTTGCTCAGAGCTTTCTGCGGGCATGTTTCAGGCTGCAGTTTACGCACTTAAGTCGCTAGGTCTCTGTTCTGGGATGAATGATCCTAGTTCCATTGGCTCGGTCATGATTCTTTTTGCCTGTTTGTTGCTGGTAGGCATCGGTGCCAAAATTCGTTAGTTTCAAGGAACATAATGATGCCATTGTCCCAAGTGGATTCCCACAAAATTTGAGAACCGTGATATTTCTGAGCAGCTCTTAGTATCATTAGTCTGCCACAACTATTTCCGAGTTTTTTAGGCATTTCCGCTGATCGTCAGAAAGGCACTAGGATCAACCCGAGCGATTTCAGTTTACCTAAGTGGCAAAACGTTCCATAGATCGCTTCAATAGGGTCATAAGCAGGCAGTTATGTGGGACTCTGGAAGTCTTCCACAGCTCCCATAGAGTAGATCTTCAGGAAACTAAGATCCCAAAACTCGCCGTTTTGTTTGCCTTCATAGAGCTCCAGGTCCTCAACGACCTTGTTTTAGAGGTGCATCTGCATGGAAAAACAAGAACTCTTTTTGTCTGACTGGTCCCCATGAAAATGGCAGATCAATACAGTCAAAACCAAACAAAGTTCTGTAGTCCAAACAATATCTGGGAATCACAAATTACATGTGAAGCTTTGAATTTTTACTAGTCTGATGAACTTCTTGAAATTTCTGCTCAGCTAGTGACAATCAGATCAAAGGCCATGAGCAAAGAATCACGGATTAATCATCTTCCTACACTTCTGACTTCCTTTCAGAACAAGTATGCCAACAGCCCAATACAACATTGAAGTGAAGGAATTGGGGCCAAAATGTGACCCTGAAGAACACAACAAACAGTGGCAAGCCTACCTTGAACATCTAAAAGACAACATGTAGCCTGCTTACTTGCATTTCTTAGGTCCTCACGTGAAGCTGCGGCAAAGCTTTCACATAGAAATTCATGGTTGTGTGCAGCACTGTAGGGCCAAATATATGGAAACATATCTAACTGTTATATCTAGTCAGTGCACCATGAAAACACAACCATAGCTTCACCAGAGACAGGACGTCTAGCAAACATTGTACTTCCAGGTAGCACATTTTCACAATATGCAAAACATGATGTCGATGCAGTCCTGTTAAATCTGGTAATTCTACTCAGTATCATTTTCCATACCTAACCTAGGACAATACCCCCTCCTGCTTTAATTTGGTAATGTTGGTTAGTACAAGGGAGTACATCACTTTGGTTCATTTCCTAACGCAGTTCATCAATCATCAAAAGCATTGCGAATTCTTGACCACAAATGCAACAACATCAAGGACACAGATGAATTTTAGGGTGCATTTGGTACGACTCCAGATTCACTGAGAGACAAAAACATTTCAGTTTCTCCCGAGAAATGATTCTCAGTCGAATCAAAATCACTTTGTAAAATTGTTTGGCTCGTTTGTTGAAACATTTCGAATTCTGTTGAAATGAGAAGGAAGTGAATTAGAATCACTTGAAACACATGTTTTGGCGTCTCACTTCCATAGGCCAAAATCTTGAAACGTTTCACACTGATTTGTCACTGAAACGTTTCAGATTTTTGCTCTTTGGTGCAGTTCTGACTGATTCCGCCCAGAATCAGAAATGTTTCATCCTTCCAAACGGGGCCTAGACTTTTGGAACCATTTATGTCATTGTAGGCATATTAAGGATACAATTGAAGAAGAATGAACAAAACAAGGACTAACATCATCACTCATCACTCATCAGTGAATTCATTGTCTTATGCTTATGTGAGACCAATTCTGGTATGAACATATCATCCTATTGTTCAACATTTCTTTCTGATGAAGACTGCCTATATCAGTCTATCCACAATTCAAATCTGTGTTGGTTATGTTGGCACTAACAGTCAATATGAAGCGGAAACACACGAAAGGTCAGCTGTCAGGCCAACCAAAACATCAGTGTACACCCATGAAACATAAACTGAGGCAATTGCAAGGGGATTCAATATTACATCATCCACATACTCCACATTCAAGGTAAACATGTTATAACAAACAGCACCATATTTTTTGCCCATCAAATTATTATTCTTTCACCAAATCCACAACATAAAAGGGCAGCACCGCCAAGCCAGAGAATGAAGGAAGGCTCACAGCATTGAAAGTTTCACCTTTCGCCATGCATTGCACCGCGCCGCGCCATTACGGGATGTCCCACGGCTTGGGCTCGGGGACGGCAACGACCATACCCTGCAGCTCCGGAGAGAGCACGACCTGGCAGCCCAACCGCGCGTGCTTGTTGAGCTCGCGGTTCCTGGACGCGCGGGTAAGCACGTACCGCTCCTCGTAGGACGCTGGCGGTAGCTTCTCGAGCCACTCCTGCGCGACGTGGACCTCGCACTCGGCGGAGCAAGCGTCGATGTCCTCCAGGCGGTGAGAGGCCGGCTCGATGAGCCCCGCGTTAGCTAGAGCGCGGAGGAGGGTCTGTCCGGACAAGCCGACGACCTCGCGGCGCCCCCCGTCGGGATCGATGGCGAGGAGGCGCACGATGCGGTCGGCGACCTTAGCGGATCCCGAGCCGGGGGCCGGGACGGCGGAGGCGGAGACCGGGGACAAAGCGCAGAAGGGGCGGGCGAGCGAAGGAGAGAGGTGGAGCGGGAGGCGGCGCAGCGCGCGCGCCAAGATCGCCATGGCTGCTGCTTGGTTAGGGTTCGGGTGGGAGATCTGCGGGGAGGATGTCGACCGGGCGGGGCAGAGGGTGGAGAAGTAGGCAGAGAGCCGGGGGTCGAGCGATGGGTTGCTGAACAGTGGGCCCGCAGGGCGATGGATGTGAATTTTGAAGAAATCTTTTTTTATTTGAATTAGAATTATTGTCTCAACAAAATAATTTAAGAAGGGGAGTACTTTTCGATGTGCAATATGGTATTTGGATAAAGAGTGGCTTCCAACTATTTCAATGAAAAAGTCTTAATGTACATTTGTTCACTGTCAATTTTGATAATTTGTCATTTTGGCGTCTAAAATCAATTTTCAACATTGCAAATAAATAAAAGCATAATTTATTCTTAATTGATTAATCTACTTAGGACCTGATAAAATCAAAGCCACTTTCTGCTTTCTTTCATATATGTTCACCTCCCATTGCATCTTCATTACCGAGCAGATGGTGTAATATGTCCAACTACTCCCTTTTCCTATGTAACTTGTCATCCTATATTCTTTTAGTTTTTTTCAATTTACACCCTCCATACTCAAAATTCAAATCCTAGTCAAATATTTTAAATTTGATTACAAATAAATTTCTATGTGTTGAGTTTAGAAATGTGAAAATGACATAAATACATTTGTCTCGAAAGGTGGTTTCATAAAATTACATTTTGACCATATTTTGTAGCAAAAATAGTAGTCAAAGTTGTATTTTGAAGATCGTGTGTCAGTGTCCAAAAGGACCTGAATTTCTAAGTATGTATGGAGAGAGTACTTGTCATCATCGGATTTCAATGCATATATATCTTTATCTCTCTCCTCTCTGTTCTGTATACCCACCTTTTTCATTCCTCTGTAATCTTTGTGTATATTGCCAGAATGCCAAGTATTGGAAAGGAAGGGGTAAAATACACAATGTAAATTTAGAGGAAAAAACTCAACTTAAATATCTCTCGATCTTGAATCACCCACCTTTGAATTCATTATCATGTTATGCCATTTGTTTACTTGCCATAGTTAATGAGATATTGTTTTCATATGGTATGGATATCTTATAGCAAATATAAGCCACCTTATAATTTACAACAACATGTAGCCCTTGTGGGTCAAAAAATATTTGATAGTTGGAAAATTTCCTTCGTAGCCATCAGCAAAAAATCATGGTTCCTTATTGGCCATCAAAATTTTGCAACCTCCATAGTAGCCACCATTCAATTTTTTTTCTTATTGACCATTGAAGTGTTAAAGGTGAAGAAGAAAAACCCCTTTTGCTTTGGACATCATTTTTGTTGCCAACACACCTTATTAGTCACCCCTGGGATTCAATTATTATGCAATTTGCAAATCTCATTAACTTGAGTATGTACTTTTGAAAATTTTAACAGAAAATATGTTTTACTATTTTCAAACAAGTATATTGTTACTGTTCAAAATTCAAAAGGTACATACTCACATTGTCCAAATTTATAAGTTACATATTAGCTGACATGTTGTATAATCCTCTATACTTATATTTGGATAACCCAGTACAAGTCATTTATGACAATTATCTTGACATGCAGATAGACGACATTAGCACTCAATGCTACATCAACACTCAGTCAACAAGTCAAGGCCTAACAAGCAGATTTACCCCCCAAAGCCCATTAGTTTTAATTAAACTCAGATTCAGTCCCTCACTTTTACATTTTAATCTATGTGCTTTATCCAGATTAGATTTTTATCCTTTCCTTTTTACATAGAGGGCCTCCAACTTTTTTTGTGTTCATAAAAGGCATTTAAAACTTATGTTCTTTTATAATTTAGTCCTTATTTTTATATCACGCAACATCGCACGAGGTTACCAACTAGTTTCATGATTAGTAAGAAAATCAGCACAAAAATGCTACTAGGGGGCAAGAAGAGACTTTTTCTTCTACTTTAACACTATGATGGTCAATAAGCAAAAAATAAAAATAAATTAAACACGATGACCACTAGGGAAGTTGAGAAATTTTGATGGTCGAGAAGGAAGTACAAAATTTCCTGATGACAAAGCTTCAAAGTACCTTTGAAGGAATTCTCCCTTGATAGTTTTAGAGTACCTTTGGCAAAGCTTTTGTAGTGGCTTTGATTTTGGCTTATACCAAAGGCATACGAAGAAAATGACTCATGCCAAAAGCTATGATAAACCCTTTTGGATTTTGTATTATAAACCTTAATTTAGTTTTTGTGTTTTTTTCCCTTTTCCTCCTCTCTTCTTCTCACATAACCATTAAATGAGCTAAAGCTAGAGCTACTTTGCCAGCCATTTTTTTCAAACAACTATATTGTTACCAAAAAGGTTATTTCATGACAGAAACCATAGCCAAAGCTATTTTAATGTAAGCCAAAATCGTATCGAACTGCCTTTTCGCCTTACGCCTCTCAACGCGACAAACGAAAGAGATCCAAGATATTCAG
>VSTD030003664.1:0-10746 GCA_008808055.3 Sporobolus alterniflorus | reverse complement strand
GAGTTAACCTCGTAACCTCTTCTTTAATATATTCACTATTTTGATTATATAGGGTTTGTTTTGCTTTACTTTCATCTGAAAAAATTCAAGATTAAATTTAGTTTATTGTTTAACAATGTATATTGTTCTTCAAGTTGCGTATGTTCTTTATAAAGATTTTCAAATTTTAATTCTAAGTCGTCTTGTCTCTTTCCCCAATATGTGTAAAATTTTTGTATTAAATCAACAATTAAATTTAACTGACTATTCGAGGAGTGCCAACTATGGTCTTCTGTCTAGTTTAATCTACACCTTATTTTTATATTTTCTTTAGAATTTATAAACTTACCTGTGGAAATTTCTAAATTTAAATATTTTTAGCTTTTCAATGATGACCGGGCTCTGATACTACTATTCACAGCTATACAATTATTTTTTTGTGTATATATATATATAATGGGGAAAGTCGTGGGCGTGCGAGGTCCATCGGCTCGGTCGGGGCCACGTCAACTTGATCGGGACGCGACTTGGACCACGGGGCACGGGGTCAATGTGGGGCGAGCCGGCTCCGACCCGCGCGGGTGCGCGTGGGAATCGGTTGCACGGGCGCGGGGCTCGGTCGTCTGGTCCAGGTGATGTATAATATTTAACTATATATATATATAAAGAGACAAAATGGCACGGCTGCTAAATTTGAGGCATCACATATTGCATACCAACTGAAGATGAAAGGGCAAAGACAAATTTCCCAGCAGCAAGGACGGTCTTTGAAGCTGATTCACGGATTTCGAGCAACTTTGGGTCCATAAGGCAAGGGCGCGGCATGGTTGTATCAAGTGTAGGCAGTTTCATCTTGCGAGCTACGGAAAGATCAAATAGACATGTGCCAATGCAGAAAAAGAAACATTCAATAGCAAAAAACCTAAACTCATAAACACAGATAAAGCAGGACTGGGCAACAAACCTAATTTATCATGGAATTTTGCGTCGATCTGTTCGTATGCCTCGAATGTCTCAGAGTCGATAGGCTTGTAGAGCTCCACGTCACTGGAATCTGGAATCACACCCAATAACTTCACGATGGATGTAAGGCTCGCAGAGGGGAGAGCTCGGTGCAGAGGAGACCTCATCCTTCCCTTCGTCGTCGGTGCCCTCCCTAGCTGCATCTGAAATTGTCACGGTCTCATTGCCTAAACTTGTCTTCACCTTTTTCCCCTCCTCATCACAATTATGAACCTCTCTCATCCTTTTTCTACCGCCACGGCCGCATCAACAGTCCTTAGTCCATTCTCCGATTGGAGCCGTGACCTCACCGCCGTTTCTTTTTATCACGATGGTGGCAGTGGTAGAGCTTGCCCTTCTGTACCACTTCCTGTGATGGGCAGCAGGTGGTTCAGGTTCCAGCAACTTCGACTGTCGGTACCCTGAGGACTGGGTACCATCGTGTACAAGCTTCAAGTCAAGACAACGGCTCCGGCTCCCACCTCTCAGCTGAGGGTAACTCTGGGACTGCCACGCGTCCCCACGGCTCCGGCCCCCACCTCCCGGCTCAGGGCAGCTCCGGGGCTGCCACGTGTCTCCATGGCTTCGACGTCCGTCCCCTGGCTTGGGACAGCTCCGGGGCCACCGCGTGTCACCTGGGCTCCAGCACCCACCTTCTGGCCCAGGGCAGCTCTGCAGCTGCCACGTGTCCCGAGGAAGGGCTGTGCAGGCTACAAGCAATTAAACAAATATCCCCTGGTGACCTGGCCATCGTGATCTCCAGGGTTGTGGCCCTGTGGGGCACCACGGGATGGTGGAGGAGCCACCGCTGCGCGGATGGCGATCATGGCCCCCTCCACTGGAGCCTCCTCCCATACCACCTCTGGCACTGGCTCCCCCTCAGAATCCTCCACCACGTCCTCAGGGAATCCTTCAGGGGTCTAGGGCTTGCCGTTAGGAGCCGGCCCTGGAGTTGCCCCGACAGCTGCATCTGCGGCAGCGGTGCCTACGGCAGAAGCAGTCATGCCCATCACGATGGCTGCGCCGGAGGGAGAGGACCTGTGCAAAAAGTGTAACTAGAGAATGAAGCCCCACTGGAAAAAAGGGGGAGAGGAGAGAAAGCTGGACAAACCGAGGTTTCCAAATACCCCTGTAGGGACGTTTGGCTGGTGGGGTGGAGCCATTTGGAGCCGCCGTCCTCTTGGCCCCAGCCACTGAGGGTGCCTGGCTGGGGGCTAGCGAGCCCCTGGCAGCTCCTATGACCTCATCTGTAGTTTTGCTAGTGACATCCTCGGCAGCTGCTGCCTTTGCCGCGGCCCTCTCCTCCACAGCCCTCTTCACCGTGGCCTCCTCCTCGGCCCTCTTGTCCATGGCCTCCTTGTCAGCTGTGGCCATCATCGTAGCCGCCTCATCGAGCACGACCGGCCCAGCACCGAAAAGTTGCTGCATCCGCTTCTGTAGAGGCTCATCCTCATCGAACGATACCTCGTTGTCATCAAGAATGACATGCGCCTGTTTTCCCTTGCCGGGGGCCGCAGTGGGGCTAGAATTACCAGCGGGGCTGCCTCCTCGACCGCTTGCCGGGGTGCCACTGCGGCTACTTGCTGGACCGCCGCCTGCTGGGATGCCTCCACGGCCTGCTCGCGGGCCGCCACCACGGCCGTGACCACCAGCGGCGCCGCTCGGACCGCCGAGCCCGGGGATGACCACACCGCGGGATTGGTCACCCCTCTGCATTGGAGCGATGCCGACGTCATCCAACGTGGGCATTATCGCCAACAGCACTGTTCTTGCCGCCTGGTTTACGCAGAGGGGCTCACAGGCCACTGTCGGCATCACGAGTTCAGCTGAGGGCTGGTCCGTGGTTAGTGCCTTCAAGCTTGCGGCCAGCAGGGCATCGCCCTGACTAGACCCAGGCCCGCAGTCCAGCCGCATGATGTCGTTCACCCCGGTGTACATCCATGCGGGGCGGTGGGACCGGTCCTGGAGAGGCACGAGGCACTTTGACAAAAAGTTGTGCAGCACCATTAGTGAAGTTAGGCCATTCTCGGCTAGGTACTGGATCTGATCCAGCACGGGGTCGAAACCCGGCTCCAGACCGCGGGTTTTCTCCCACTCGGTGCGGTCAGGGGTCGGGCCGCCAACGGGAAGTGTGAGCCTGTCGTGGACGTCCACCTGCACCAGCGCCCAGTCTTCTCTCCACCATTCCCACCTACTAGGGGAAACAGGCATGATGTAGTCGGTGTGGCCCGGTGTCCGGTGCTGGAAGTAGTAGCCACCGATGAGCGGCGGGCGCGGGCTCGCAGCCTTCAGCACGAAGAAGCATCAGAACAGTCGCACCGATGGCTGCACCCCCATGTACATCTCGTAGAGGCAGACGAAGATGGCCACCAGAGCGATGGAGTTGGGAGAGAGATGCTACAGCTGGAGCCCGTAGTACTCCAGCAACATGAGGAAGGAGGACAGTGGCGGCACTAGCCCGGCCAGGGCATACGCCATGAAGATGATGAAGTCACCCAACCTCATGTTGGCCAGTGACGCGGCCTCGCTCTTCACTTTGCACGTGAGATCGGGTGCCTGCCACCCCATCAGCCACCGTAGGCTGGCCAGGGATCCCGTCGTCTTGAACCGTGAGGGAGGAAGCTCAGCGGCCATGGCGGTGGACGATGGCCAAAGATTGTGAAGGAAAACAAGTGCAAAAGACGAAGGAGATGGGCACAAAAGGCAGGAGAATGGGATTATGGATCCGTATGCTCGGTTCCACCCCCTGTTTATCCTCCCCTGCAAGCGGCAGCCCATCGGGTGTGGCGCTTCATGTCCACACCGCACGCTCTGCATACCCAGGCTCTGACAAGTGGGCCCAAGTCCCGCTCATCAGTCGGCACTGGACAGTGAAATGGTAGTGCAGCGGCGCTGAAATGGAATCTCCGCGCATCCCATATGCGCAGCGTCCCGTCAGTTCGGGGATTGTGGTCATGATTGCCTCGGGCCCCGTGACTTCCGCTGAGCAGTAATGGCCCACGCGGAACTGCGGCGCATGACGGTTCCACGTTGAACATCACAACGTCCGCGTGATTCATGGGTCGCCACGTATCAGCCGTGCTGCACCACCGCTTCGGAATCCCAACGTACAAGACTTAGAAAGGCTGCACGGGAAAGGGATGTTGGCCCCACCCGTGGGTTCACAGCCTCTCCTGGGGTGGGCCCGGGGGCCACTGTTGGTACCTTGAGTATCGGGTACCCCGCGTACAAGCTTCAAGTCAAGACAATGGCTCCGGCTCCTGCCTCCCGGCCGGGGGTTTACTCCGGGACTGCCACGTATCCCCACGGTTACGGCCCCTGCCTCCCGGCTCGAGGCAGCTCTGGGGCTGCCATGTGTCCCTGCGGCTCCAGCGGCCGCCCCCCGGCTCGGGGCAGCTCTGGGGTCACCGCGTGTCACCTGGGCTCCAACACCCACCTTCTGGATCAGGACAGCTCCGGCGGTACCACGTGTCTCGAGGAAGGGCTCTGCATGCTGCAAGCAATTAAACAAATATCCCTGGGTGACCCGGCCATCATGATCACCATTGGGGCACGTGCACACATATCTTCCAAGGCACTACGCGACAAGGGCTGCTTCGCGCGTTCGCAAGGTGTGCAGCAGATGGCCCATTAAATGCAGATGAGACGTGTGGCAGGCAGGTCACAGTGGTTTGTCACAGTATCAAGTAGTTTAACAACTCTAGGCTACAGTGTGACTGCAACCCGACGCCAGCGCCGTAGGCCACCTGTCAACCACCGCTACTGGCCTAGTGACGCAACCGCACAGCCTGTACCGATGACTGAATGCAGGGTGGCAGGCGATAAGACCCGGCGTACCCACACCGTTGAAGACATCATTGGCTACTCCTATCCATTGTGCCCTACAGTGTATGGTTCACGTACCCCCGGGACCACCTGTCGGGCCTTGGGGGCTCACTGTAAACTACTCGACCTTGAGCTATAAAAGGATCGGGTGGATGCCACTTTTAAGGGGTTGAAAAAAGAAAAGGCTCAGGCTCATACAGGCTTGAGCAATACAACTTGGTTCTCCCATGGACGTAGGGTATTACGCTCCGGTGGCCCAAACCACGTAAATCTTCGAGTCCAGTGTGTTCATCCATAGCTAACAACCAAGTGGCTAAAGGCCTTCCCCACAAAAGAACCATAGCGGCTGCTCCTGTAGCAGCTCAAGTGGAAGTGTCACAAAACCACTTCGACATCGACCACCGCGGGGACAACCGCCTCCCAGCCCACGATCGCCTCCTCCTAGAACCTGACACCCTCATCTCCCTGTTATGCGGCGGCGAACGGCGTGTCTAGTGCTAGGTCTCGATCGATCACGCACGAGAGGAGAAAGGAGGCACGGGCCCGGGGGGAAGAAGGGGGCTGGAGATGGAATTCTGGGGTGAGGTCATCGACGGCGACTGCACTGATTTGGGGGAAGGATGGAGAAGAGGGTTCGGTAATTGAAATTATCGGCTGCTGCTCTTTTCCTTTTGTTTTGGGTTATTTACAAACATGCCATTATATTGCAATTCGTGAAATCGGGGTGTGGTGGTGGTCTGAAGAAAGAAGGGTTGTCACGCTGAAAATTCAGAGATAGTTTATGAAAGAATATAATTAATTAAGAAATATCATCCAATTTGTTGGTCAAGTTTGAGTTGTAATTGAAGTAACTTAAGATTTATTTGACATCAGATTTGGACTCTTGTGTCCAGACCGAAGTATAAATAGTTAGCTAGTGACATCGGAAAAGAATAACAACTCAATACAACATCACATCGCCAACCTTGATCTTGTGTCAACTCGCTACGGGTCAAGAATTTTTTTTATAATTATGTTCTATTTGTACGTTGTTCTCGCCTAAGTTCAATCTCCTATGTTTTGCACATAATTGTGAGTTATCCGACATGTTAGGTTTCTTCAAAATTGTTTTATCTATTCTAGTTGCATGTTGCCTTCGGTTAAGTCTGATCTATGTAACTAAGGTTTATATTGTAGTTTTGTTAGCCCAAGGTTGTATCGGTTATGTCCAACTTCTTGTTGAGATCGGCTAAGAAGATAGATCTAGTCAACTAAAACAGTTAAACAGTTCTATCAAAGTCTGTAGCCGGTAGGTTATGACACTTAGTCTTTATCTGCATTTGCTTATTAATATAGATTGAGCTTATTTTATATATTTACCTTGTATCAGCTTTGTTTTTACATGCTTGTATTCATGTACAGCCGATACCGCGCACTTGCACAGGTATCAACTGCCACCGACCCAATTGGGTCGGTGAACCATTGAATCTAACGTTTATATCTAACCTTCCAACTCATGTGTGTTGATCGCCCTGCAGGAACGACAAAGGTCCTATGCCATGGATTTTTGCCCAACACACTCTTCAGTGGGACCACATTCACAGCAGCTTTATCAAATCTAGAAGATTGTTGTCAAGGATTGGTATCTGGAGTATCACTCCATATAGACTCGGAATGTCTAAGAAGGGGTTCACTACAACTCAGCCCACCATCCAGAAGATTTTAGAGGACCTTAACGTGCTTCTCAAGGTGTAGATAATTATATATATGAAAATATATGTAAAATAGAGTATTGATAGAGATCATGTTATAACTGACTTGGTTACCTTCTTTATAACCTCGGGCCCCTTAGATATAAAAGGAGGGGTAGGGGCACCCCTAGAGGACAGATCAGGACAAGTCCACCACATCAATTGCTATGAGCAATAAAAAACATATGACGTAGTGCTATTATCCTCCAGGAGGTCTGAATCTATCTAAAAATCATTATGTCTCTTGTGTTACCATCGTTCTCTCGATCTTGCGATCACCCATATTTTAAATCATTGTCATAAACCACGACAGTTGACGCTCACCGTGAAACAGACGTGAAGATTCATTTTATGAGTTCGATGCCAAGCTTAAGTTATCATCAGAAGAGCCGCTCGTCTACATGATCACCGGGTTATCGAGTTCGAGTGCTTCGGTGTCGAGAGGCTCCTCCGATCCAAACATCCGAGCCTGTGCGAGCGAGCATGTTGTTGGGTGGACGCATCTACAACAACGCAGAATCAGAGCGTGTGCTAGCCGTTATCCGCACTGTGCATATCCGCCTGTGAGAGCATGAGGCCAGGGGCAGGGTTAACAAATTCGGTGAATTTTATTGAAATTTGATAGATTCGGTCTTCATCGAATTTCAAAATCGGAGATTTTACTATTCACAGATTCAAAATATTTTAAAAATAAAAAAATATGTAAAAAAACTAGAATGAATTCTGAGCAGACCGGTGAAGATATTTTTTAAAAATGACATTGTTTAGTTTGTTAAACTTTAAATTTACTCAAATCTTTTTAATGGGCTAAAACAGTTTTTTCAAAAATGATCGAATTATTGGTGAATGCGGCGGAATTATCGGTGAATTCGGTCGAATTATCGGTAAATGCGGCCGAATTTTAGTTTTTCGGAAGGTTATTGTTCTTTTCACACGTCAAACACGATTTGGTCAAATTTCACTGAATTTTCTAAAAAATTGATAGGATCGATCACCTCCAAATTTTTTTACTCCACACGAATTTTCAAACAGTTCGTGCCACTGCACGTGTTTTCACGTGGCAATGCTGGGACCTCATCGCCGCAAAGCAAGGTTGGAGATTTGTTTTGGTTGAAGATCTGGAACCAGAAAGTCGTGTTTGAGTCAAGCTCGTCGTACGACACGTGCGTACAACAAACTTATCCTTACAGCAGGTGTGAGCCTGGACACGGTGGACAAGATGTCTGCTGCCGAAGCATAGCCTTGGGATTTTGGCTACAGGGCCACTGGCCGCTCGACACGCTGTTTGTTTCATTTCCTTCATGTCGCCGACCAGGCCACGCGCCGGCCAGGCCACGGTACCACAACGCCGGGTCAGGCCACGCGCCGACTGATTCCATCCCCTGCGGGACATGAGCAGATGAAGGAAGAAAATATTTACTTTCCTCTTATTTTATTATTTTCTTTTTCTCCTATACTTATATGCAGATCGGACCTAATTCATGTAAGTATGGTCATCAGCAGCTCTACCAACATTGGCTCGGTCGGGCCATCTTCAGCATAAGTTGGGGGCTTGCACATATTTCTACGACCAGCACTCCGACTCGAAGGTTCAGTATCGATCAGATTTAGGGGTTTGAGGAGTACCCCTCCAATTGACAGCTTGACTCAGGTACACTTTTACTTACCTCGTTGACCTCAACTCGAGGTGAGTGCGTGTTACCAAAATGATATGAGACATTTTACCAAACCAGCTAAGTCATTTTTTATTTGTATTTTATTCTGAGTTAATATCTCGATTTACTTTTAACTAGTTAATATACTATTCTAGTATAATAAACAGTCGGGGATACACGTATCATGCTATACTGCTCTCATTTTTAACTGCATGTCAGTTCTTTTTAATTTTTACCGCTTATGTATAGTATAAATTGCATCGAGTAATTCTTCTTTGTCCCATGGCTAGCCTTAACACCTAACAATCCAGTATCAGCGCTCTGAGCCAGAGTCGGTGGTTAACGGGCGTAAAGCACATGCCACACATAGTCGTCAATGAAAGATATTTTTTATGTACGCACATAAGTCGGATGACAAGTTCACATGCTAAGTAATTTTGCGATATATGTTCCGAGTATATCACATCATGTACAACAATAACCTATGCCATGTTCAATGCTATACGGGTCACGCCTCCACGGCTTCGCACCCTACTCTTGTGGGTTACGGTCTGGTCCGACTGAGCGGATAATACTATGAATCGCTCGTAAGAGAAAATTGACTAATCGTTTATCTATTCAGAGCAATGAATGTATTTTCATTTCATATATTACCCATTATACATGCTTATAATGCAGGTATATCACGACTCCGGTCGTATGCACGACTTCGGTCGCATGCCCGACTCTGGTCGAAAGATATGACCCCGGTCGCATATCCCGACTCCAGTCAACGTCACAACTTCAGACGTCTCTCCTGACTCCGGTTGTACATCATGATTCCAATCAATGAGCACGCCACCTGTCTTACCACCTCAGCTGTGAAAGACTTTGCATGGCCAAGCTAGATGACTGTGCATCTTATAGCCCGAACACTTAGTCGGAAATAGACTGGGAGAGACGCATGACTCAATTAATGTTCAAAACCTCAGATCGCACAGTTTCGCATGCAGGAGTAGTCAAGCCACGTGCCGCGTGACAAAGAGCACGTAGCTTGTCGCGATTTGAGAAAAATCCGAGTATCCAGAGGGACTCGGTACCAACAACCCTGGAGGATCAAGATCTTCGAATGTCTAGTCAGGCGAGCACTTACCTTAAGCTCTACGCCGCGCTAAGCATAAGGCTCAACGCCACGTGGCCATGGAACTAAGAATTGGTCACACCTGTGGAAAACCCTTGACTCAATAAACTGAGCAAGGTCCCAATTCGGGTCGTCGAAGGCCTCGAATGCTCTATGAACTCGGCGCATGACACCCACAATCTTGAGCGCTAGGCTGGGAACCACTCGGTGAAAAGTCCAGACTGCCCGAGCAGGCTGGTGTTTACGACTCATAGGCATGACGACTTCAAATGTCCGAGTCCAAGAAACTATATAGACACTAAGTCCTAGCTAGCCTATGGGCAAAACCCTTATTCGACACACTGAGTATGGTCAGGTTCTTGACATAGGAAGACGTCCCTAGGTTGAAATGAAATGGGGAATGAAGAATCTGGCACGCGGCGATCGTCGCACCCACCACGAGAACCGAAACCTAGCGGAGAAAGGAAATCAGGGTGTGACTCTACCGTCGGGAAAGATTGTAGCGCACAGGAAGAACTCAGATCGACCAAAGAGAAAAGCTGAGACTAGCAAGTATGAACTTCTACAAAAACATTCAGATCTGTGAGCATAAAATCGCAAGCACACAACAAAATGGGGATGGAAACCAAGAATAAAAATCAGAGATTTGCTCCATAGCAACTGAACAAGGTTTACATCCCACCACCTAGGTCACTTCCCTCCCTCATTTGATTGGAAACAAAAATTCAGATCTTGGCTCACTCTCTCTACTCTAAGAAATGCAAAGTGAAAATAGGAGAAGTGGCAATGAACCCCAACCCCCTTGGGTCCTATTTATAGGCCCAACCAAAAGACTAAATGACTGAAATGCTCTTGGGGCCTAATACAATAAAAAAGACAAAGTTGGGGTACAAGAGTTCAATGTAGCCTGTCGCATTAACCCATCTGCCTACATCTTCAACTCCACATGACCTCCATGATGATACCATATGCACCATCCGCCCCGCACCTCCGGTAGTCTTGAGGCCATACTGGGAAACCCTAGCCCAACTTGCTTCCAGGCAAAGCAAGTCGTTAGATCTCGATGCGTGTCCCAAATCATCTTCATCCTCCGTTGGTTTTGTGGCACAACCAACAAATCATAGCCCATTTGGTTTTGAGGCCCAAACCAAGAAACCGGCGCGTTGATTTTGATGCCCAAATCAACAAACCGTAGCTACCGATTTTGAGGCTCAAACCGGAAAACCCGAAGCCACCAGTTTTGAGGACAAACCGGGAGAAATCGTCGACCTTGGTTTTGATGCCAAACCAAGAAACCCACGCTCTTTGTCTCCTTGTGCATGGTGCAGGCCGCATACAGCGTCACCTGGCCTCTCGATCGTCCAGCCACAGAGTCCCCGACCTGTGCTTGACTAATCCTGATTCTCTACACCAGGTCTCCTACTCCTGCCATGAT
>VSTD030003663.1:0-10748 GCA_008808055.3 Sporobolus alterniflorus | reverse complement strand
GTAAGACTCATAACTGCTAAATATATGCCACAAGGAGATTTCTTCAAATCTAATGGCAGGGTGGGATCACAATTTTGGAAAAGCTTGCATAAACTAAAACATCTCTTTAAGTGGGTTGCTATCCACAAAGTGGGTAATGGTAGGATTACTCAGTTCCGGAATGATGTATGGTTGACATCTTCTCCACTGAGAATTGGCTTTCCTAGATTGTATTTGGTCTGCAGTAATCAGGACATATCGGTGGCCAGCTGTTCTGAAGATAATTGGCATTTGACTTTTAGAAGAACGTTGAACGCAGATGCGTATGACGAATGGACTAGGTTGTAGGAGCTTTTGGCAGGGGTGCAGATTATTGGTGAGGAAGATGAAATAGGATGGGCCCTGACTTCATCTAAGTGTTTCACAACAAACTCGCTATACAAATTCATGACTATTGGAGGTGTTACCCCCAGGTTGGCTAAGCAAATCTGGTAATGCAGAGTCCCATTGAAACTTCGTATTTTCCTATGGCAAGTGTTTTAGGATAGATTACAAATGAAACAACAACTCCACGCTAGGAACTGGAGAGGAGGCGAGTGTTGCTGCTTATGCAAATGAGTAGAAGATGTTGATCATCTACTATTTCGGTGCTCCCTTGCAGAATTCATTTGGTCATTTGTGGGTGAGGCTCTTGGCTGGATAGGGTACCCTAGAGATATGAAAGATTTACTATCTAAATGGCTCCCCAGGGAGTTTGGTGTGAGTTATCAGTTATGCCTGGCTTGTTTTGCGGGGCTGTCATGGGCTATATGGACAGTTAGGAACAAGATTAGTATGCAGAAGAAATTTCCTAACTCTCCCATTGATGTGATCTATTCTTCTTTATCCTTTATACAAAAAGTGAAAGAGTTTGATGGGGTTGCTGGAGAAGACCAAGGTGGAGCTAATGCTAACTCAGGTGAATCGGCGCGCACGGGAATTCAGGCCATCGGGTGAAATTGTAACTGATATAGGCTTTATATGATGTATCTGATGCTCTGATGTGAGCCTGAATTGTGAATGTAATGAACTATGTACTATTTTCTCTTTCAATAAAAGTGGGGAGGGGCCTTTTGTCTAAAAAAATCAGTGGTCACCCCTGCAGCAGGAGCAACAATAAGGTCAAACACGTGCAGTCCATCAACCCTCATGGCAGGGGAGAAAGTCAGGAGTACCCACTTCATGGTCATCATCTGCAACTTTAAATGCTTGCCACGCTGTGGGGTAGCAGGTACATATTATGCACCAACACCATCTTCCTACCAATCCTACACGTGTTGAATTTTTTTAAATAACGGCAGGTGCTCTGTCATCCATTAAGGTAGAAAGAGATAAGTACAACCTAGAAGATACACTATCTAAAAGCAGGGACAAACCCGCCATAAAAGGAAGAAGGAAAAACCAAAAAAAGCAAAAGGAGTTACAAATACCAGACCCACAAGGAACCAAGGAAATCAGCTCTGATCAAGGGCAAAAGCATGATTGAAAACAATGATCGCATCCTTGGATAGATCAACAACCTTAAGAAATGATTGCTCCTGCTGTTCAAGAAATGATTGCTCCTGCTGTTCAAAGACCCTTCGGTTGTGTTCCTTCCAGATCCCCCACTAGAAGAAGAAGATGATGCCTGCTACTTCCTGCTAACTCCTTTTGTTGTCGGTCCTGAGAACAGCTTCCAACCAGGCAGTGGCGTACCCCTTCTAGAATGGCCTAATTGCCAGATGGACAATCAAGTCGTTTGCTAATTTATCCCAAACTGCCTCAGTGAAGTTGCATTCAGTGAGGATGTGGTCATTGGTTTCTTCCTAACAGTAGCTGATGAGGACATACCTTTCATGGATACAACCACATCCTCATGGAGCGATACAAAGAAATCTTTTAAATATGGTAAACTCGTTATTATGTTTTTCCACCAATTATTTTGAGAACCGATTACTACCTAATGATTTAATTATTGTTAGTAATCATGGAGATCATGAGGAGGACAAACAGGATATCAAGAGGGTGTTGGAGAGGCAAGGAGATGCACACATCAAGGTGGAGATCCAATCCAATTTGGAATTCCAGAGTTTGACTTCGAGTCCAACTCAGAGTCCAGGACCACCTCAGATTCAAATTGTTGTACATGATGCATACAAAATTGGATTTGGATGTAGGATGATATAAAATTTCCAATGGCACCAGTCCCAAGTCCAACTAATATTGGATTCGACCATAATTGCCGAAACAAGTGCAATATCCAGAGTCCAACTTGTTCAGGAGTTGTCTACATTAAAACTGATGCCCAGGTTGCATATGACATCTAATTGGGGAGTTCTTGAACTCCTTGAAAAGTTAAGGAGGCATCCTTTCAAATGGAACTAGTCCCATGTTTAAATTTGTCAGGAATCAATAGGGATTATCGAAATAATTGGACGTCCAGAATATGTCTTGGTGTTGTGCTGTTGTTTTTGGCCTTTGGGCCGTGTATCGTGTCTCACCCATTAGGGTTGCATCCAGAGGGTACTTGCACGTCCCTAGAACCTTTATAATCAGTAGCCTCCACACCATTATAGTTTGGGTTTTGCTTAGATTAATCTATTAAGAACAGTTTCGCCGCTCGACGGTTTGTAAAACCTCACATTCGTGAGCTATACATTCATCTGCAAATTTAGTTATGATTTTCTTATTCTTTCTTGTGTTCTTGGTTGCTTCTACAGGAACTTAGCCTTTTTGGCGAGGCCAATTCGTGTACGCACGTGTTGGTAACTAACAGAGTTGTGTAGTGATCGCAAGGTTATGATCGTCTGCTCAGAGTCTTATTCACCAACGTCAAGACCTCCACTAATCAACCTACCTCAACCTCGCGAAAGATCGGGAACCATACTCTCATCAAGTGGTGTTAGATTTCAGGTTGCCCGTGAGGAATTATCGTGTGTCTTTTAGTTTAGTTGTTATATTTCATACCTAGAGTCCACAGAAAAGCCAACAAAAACAACATTCGTTGATCGTTCTTTTTGCTATTCTATACCCTTTGAGCCTTTGCAAATTTAATTTTCAGATTAGTTTTGTTGAGTTCGTGTCTTAGTCAAATTCATATTGCTGGTTTAGGTTGTGTTCTTAATTTAGTTTGAGTGTTGCATCTAGATATCAAGTCCTTTTGCATCACTTCATCTCGTCTTGTTCGGAATTGTCTCTGTCCAGTTCGGTATTTTGATCATATCTCTCTCATACAAGCTTGGATTCTTGTGTTCTTGTACTTTCTGAAAATCTTACGAAGTTGGATACAACTTTCATATTCACAAGTTTTTCAGAAAAAATGTTTTTGGTGGTCTTAATTGTAAAGATCCAAATCTGTTCCAGAATCAGGATTTTCTGAGTAGTCTGTATTTCGGGGCCAATATCTCCTGCTTCCTTTATCCAAATAAGGCTTCTCATATATTGAAATCGAAGAGAATAGAAAGTTCTACAACATTACTGTTGTACATTTTAGCTTTTAAAGAGGTTTAGATTGTCAAATCAGCTCTGCAATATTTAGCAGAGAATCTGTATCAGGTTGATAAAGTGTGTGTTGATTGGTTTGGATTGAATTCTGATTTTTGCAGCACTTTTGACAAAAAATAAAAGAGAAGTAAAAGGTAAGTGCAAATATAAAAGAGTCGCACAAGAAAAAAAATAAAGCAAAAAAAATCAGAAGTGCTTGCATCATTTGTGTCCTCTATACTTTGATATATGTCTTGCTAGCTTGAACTCGTTGGGAGTATGTTTAGGCCAGCAACTTTGACAAGTACTTTAGACACTTATTCAACTTTGCTATCTGATTTAAATTTTGATAATCCTTGCTACCATATTTTACCATCTAAGCTACACTTTATCTCTTGATCAGAATGAGTTCACCTTACAGTCATCCTATGCTCTACAGGTTATCATACCAGCCACTGATTGCCACCTACTGTGTAAGTAGAATACTTATAAGAGCGGGGTAAGATACTTGAGAGTGTGTGATCTCACCTTTTCCTTGTGATAGTAGTTGATAGGGATAATATTATGTGTTATCTCCTGTTTGCACTAACAATGGCAGGGAAGGACAAGTGTAGCGACAAGAGTGGTCTCCACAGTGATATTCGAGAGATGGTACAAGTGATAAATGATTTTGTGAATAAGCACACTCAATACATGGATAATTTATTCAGTAATGAAAAAAATCTTCAAACTCAACCTTCTTATAATGAGTTCAATATGGATGCATATCTTGATTGAGAAATGACAATGAATAAAAAGTTTGCACAATGTCATATGTGTGATAGGAGAAAAATCAAGATTGTTGTTAGTTCTTTAACCTCTTGTGCTTTGACTTGGTGGGAGAACTTGTGTGTTTCGGATAAACCCCAAATATAGAAAGATATGAAAATACTTATGAGAGAAAAGTTTTATTAACATGATTTAGCAGAACACATCCCTATTGTATCTTCTTCTATGCCTAACATTTTGCAGGACAATGCACAAAATAAAGAGGACTATATGGAAGAGAATGAAGTGCATATAATGTCATATGAAGTGTTAGAATTATCCACTGATCTTGTGTTAACAACTTCTGCAAATGAGAGCAAAGAAGGGGAGTTGTGCACCATAGCTACTACTACCGTAAGCATCCACCACCTTGAATCAAGGATGACTCAAAATCAAGAAGGGAGAATGATGAGATCATGCACATATTTGTTGCATCGGGTGTCTATATTCAAATGTTCCCATGGCCTCCACCTTTCACAATGATGGAAAGACACGGTTGTGTTGTAGCCTTGAAAATAACTTTGAGTCGAGGATGACTCAAATGTAAGAAGGGGAGGATATTGAGGACATACCTTTCATGGATACAACCACATCCTCATGGAGCGATACTAAGAGATCTTTTAAATACAGTAAAATCGTTCTTATGTTCTTCCACCAATTATTTTGAGAACCGATTACTAACTAATGATTTAATTATTGTGAGTAATCATGGAGATGAGGAGGAGGACGAACGGGACATCAAAAGGGCATTGGAGAGGCAAAGAGATGTGCAACTCAGAGTTCTAATGTTTGACTTCGAGTCCAACTCGGAGTGCAGGATAACCTCAGATTCAAATTGATGTATAGGACGCATACAAAATTGGATTTGGACGTTCTATATATGCACGAAAAGGGGACGGGATAAACTTTCCAATGGAATGAGTCCCAGGTCCAACTAATATTGTATTCGACCATAATTGCTGAAACAAGTGCAATATCTAGAGTCTAGCTCGTCCAGAAGTTGTCTACATTAAAACTGATGTCCAGGTCACATACAAAATCCAATTGGGGAGTTCCTGGACTCTGTCAGGAGACATCCTTTCTAATGGAACTAGTCCCATATCCAAATTCATCCGGAATCAACAGGGATCATCGAAACAATTGGACGTCCAGAATCTGTCTTGGTGCTGCGCAACCGTTTTTGGCCTTTGGGTCATGTATCATGTCTAACCTATTTTTGGCCTTTGGGTAATTAGTAGCCTCCGTACCATTATAGTTTGGGTTTTTCTTAGATTAATCTGTTAAGAATAATTTTGCCACTTGACGGTTTGTATAACCCCACATTCGTGAGCTATACATTCATCTACAAATTTAGTTGCGATTTTTCTCATTCTTGTTTGTTTTCTCAGTTGCATCTGTAGGAACTTAGCCTTCTTGGCGAGGCCAATTCGTGTGTGCACGTGTTAGTAACCAACAGAGCTGTGGTGTAGTGATTGCAAGGTTACGATCGTCTGCTCGGAGCCTTCTTCATCAACGTCGAGACCTCCACCAATCGACCTACCTCAACCTCACGGAAGATCGAGAACCAACCTCTCATCAGTAGCAGAGAGAACAGAGAGTGGAGCATGGCCAGTTCTTTTTTATGAGATTATCAGTCGTGGGTGCCTTCCCTTGTAAAGCTAGCCAGGCAAAAAAATGACACTTGGGTTAGGTGAAAGCCTTCGATATTGTCGATGCTCTGAATGCAGGGAAGGCCCCCAAGAATTGTGCATCATAGGCCGAGGCAGCCGAGTAGTCTCCTGATCTCGTCCATTTCCATGAGATGGTGTCTCTATCATCGTTGAGCTATACTTCATTAAGAGCAGAGAATAGCAGAATGAATTCGTCCATGAGCTGCTTAGTGTTGATCTCCTTTAAATTTCTAATCCAGTTCAAATTGTGCAGCTCCTTTGCTACCGTCCTGAACTTAAATTGTCCCTTATCAAAGAGGTTAGGAGCCAGCTCTTTGGGTGAAACCCCATTGACCCACCTAGCCTCCCAAAATGGCGTGTTGTTGCTATCATTGATCTCAATCACTATAGATGCAAAGAACAGCGTCCGGTCAGTCTTATCTTGAAATTTAGCCAGGCCCTTCCAAGGTCTGTCCTGGCTGTCCCAATTGAACCACATCCATCGCAAGCGGAGAGCTCTTCCAAAACAATCAGGGTCTTTAATACCCAATCCTTCGCACTTCTTTGGCCTTGTGCAGTTTTTCCATTTAACAAGGCAGTGGCCACCACTAACCTTGTCTAGGTCACCTCCCCTCCAAAGGAAACTGCGTCTGAAATGATCGATGTCTCGAGCTGCCCATTTGAGTAATTTGTAGAATGTAAGGAAATGAGTTAGGATAGCAGATAGAACCATCTTCACTAGAGTCTCCCTGCCTGGATATGATAACAAGCCCCTTTTCCATCCCGGCAGTCTGTGGGCGATCTTCTGAACCAAGGGTTGAATTGATGCTTTAGGGAGCTTCTTGTAGTGAAGAGGGAGCCCAAGGTAAGTGCAACAGAAGAAGGAGGCTTGTTGGCCCTGGCCGAGGACCTGATCAAGGTTGATTTGTTGACATTTGATCGCCAAAAATCTGCATAATCTGTTTTGTAGTGGTAAACTCTTGTGTCGTGGGGTTGATGAAAACAACAGCGTCATCAGCATAAAGAGAGACTTTGAACCTTGCACAGCCTTTGTGAAGAGTACTAAGGGCCCCTAAGTCTTGAGCATGTTGAAACATCTTGTGTAGAGGCTCAATAGCCAGGAGGAAAAGCATGGGAGATAGGGGTCTCCCTGTCTCACACCACACTTATGGCAAATTTTCTTCCCAAGCTCCCCATTGATCAAGAATGAAGAGGAGGAAGAGGCCCAAAGCATCGAAATCCAATTCCTCCAATGGAGACCAAAGCCAAGGTGTACCATGATATCTAGAAGGTAGCTCCAATTGACCGTGTCGAAGGCATTTGAGATGTCCAACTTAATGAAAAGGGATGGAATCTTAGATTTGTGAAGTTTCTTCACCATCTGACAAACAAACATGAAGTTGTCGTGCAAGCATCTCTTTTTTATGAAAGCATTCTGATTGTGGGAGATTAGATTTTTTAGCTCAAGGGATAACCGGTTAGCAAGGATTTTTGAAATAAGCTTTGCAAAAGAGTGGATCAGACTGATAGGCCTAAAGTCAGTAACTTTTTCAGCTTGTGGTTTCTTTGGGATGAGCACCACCAGTGCTTGGTTTAGGAATTGTAGCCCTTGGCTATTCATAGAGAAAAATTGATTGAGAGCTTGCATAATGTCAGATTTTATGATGCTCCAACATGACTTGAAGAAAAGCCCTATGAATCCATACGGGCCGGGCGCCTTTTCTTTTGGCATTGCTTTGATCGTTGTCGCCACCTCAGCCTCTGTGAAAGGAGCATCTAAGTGCTGGAGTTGCTGTGGTTGCCTCCCAAGCTGCTCAAGATTCAGGCGATGCCTCCTCTGAGAGCATGTGCTTATGTGCTTCTGAAAGTGTTTGAAGACCAATTTGTGCTTGTCAGATTGGGTAGTGGCTAGCTCAGTACCATTGGTCAAGGACAGCATCATATTTTTCTTCTTACGATTATTGGCTAAGATGTGAAAATACTTTGTATTTGCATCCCCTTGCCTGATCCATGTTGCTCTAGATTTTTGATTTGCCCTTGATCTTTCTATAACAGTTAATCCTAGGATCCTGCTTTTGAGAAGCTTCTTCAAGTCATGCTCATCTTCCGACAAAAGCCTATCTTCATGTGCCGTATCAAGCTGGAAAATCACCTCTCTGCAAATGACAGCGGCCAGCTTGCCTTGGGGGATCAGGCCACGGGCCCACACAGCGAGAGCTTTAGCCGTTCTAGATAACTTGATGTGGAGCGACATGGCTGCATTGCACCCTCATTAATCACAGGCGTTGATCTCCGTAGTCAACTCGGATTCTCAGTGTTAATCACGGACATTGCACCCTCATTAAAATTTGATCCGTACAATGGATGGAAGGCACTACTAGTATTAGTGGAAGTGAAAGCGGTACATGATTGGCTATTGAAACTTGGAAGATGATGAAAATTAGAAAAAAAAACCATTTGCACAACACACACCTCGTCTAAACAGGCAAGCTACACCACTTGGACTCAGACATGTAGATCCCCAACGACGAGAACATGTCACACAGATAAACAACAAAGATTTAACAACATAAGAGAGGAAACAACATAAACTCGACACCTAGACAGACTGTGCCACTTAGTTGTGCTGCTAGTACAAGTGCACTCCAAGCCGCTTGATTAGCATGCGTATCGCATTGCACGGCAAACTACATTGTACTACCTCATCGCCGACACAGGACGTGACAGAGACGATACTTGTCCTGTGATCAGATGTCCATGACGATGTCAGTCGTGCGCGGGCGTGGCCGCAGGGGGCTTGGCTGGAGCGGCGACACCAGCACCACCGGTGCCGGCGAGGCCTAGCAGCATGTGGTGCATGCCGTGCCCGTACTTGAGCAGGCGGTCCATGGCGGGGATGGTCTCGCGGACCTCGTCCAGGGTCTCGAAGTGGCGGAGCCAAGCGTGGTAGAGCGGGAACGCGTCAGCGTCTACCAGGCGCGCGCCAATGACCTCCTCAAAAACGGCCAGCCAGTAGGAGCCGCAGCCGAGGACCACGTCGAGGATGCCGACCTCGTCACCGCCGAAGAAGCGGCGGCCCTTGAACGCGCCATCGCGGAGCTCGGCCTCCAGCAGGGCCAGATTCTCGTGCACCCCACGAACTGCGGACTCCTGCTCCTCCCCGATCGACGCTAACACTGCGCCCACCGCAGGACCGAGCTTCACCCATTACCGGAACGAACAAGACAAACAGGCACATATGTCAATCAAAATTCATCACACACACACAAAACAAAAAACACAAGCAACGGCAGCAAGGGGATGTGCACAACAGGGCACCTTGTCGTCGACGAAGTGGCACCAGAACCTTGCGAGCGCACGGTCGACGGAGTTGGCGGGGAGGAGCGGGCGTGTCTCCGGCCAGGCGTCGTCGAGGTACTGCAGGATGACAACCGACTCCGGCAGTGCACGGCCGCCGTGGACAAGCACAGGTACCTTCTTATACACGGGGTTCAGGCGCAGCAGGTCCTCGCTCTTGCTGCTTAGGTCCACCTCCACGTACTCGAACTCCAGGCCCTTGAGCCGAAGCGCCAGCTGCACGCGGTGCGTGAACGAGCACGCCCACGACCCGAAGAGCTTCAACGTCGCTGCATTCGCGTTCTCGGCCGCCTTCTCCATGGTATAGCAAACCGACCACTCGAAGCTTGCCTGACGTATAGTGGTGTGCCTGGACAGGATGTTTTCTCTCTACTTTTGGAGTATCAACTAATGGTGGACTGGCCGGCTCTGCTTTGTGGCTTGAAGCATTGAGTACGGGTTTATTATATAGAGCAGGAAGGCAGGGTGTTGAAGAATATGTGAGAAGATCTGATTTGATCCTAAATATAGAATAAGATCTTCCATTCATAGCAAAAGATAGAATCATATATTCTTCTATTAGTTAAGGATAGAAACATATATTGTGTTGTTATGTTCCTTATTTCTTTATATGAAAATATGGTCGGATATACGACCCAATGGTTGTGACACATATGCCGAAACAGCATAGACCGTCCGATATGAGTTCTGAGCTTGAGATTCCTCGGGAGCAACACACCGTCGTCCTCATCTTCTGATGTGGTCCAGTCGTCCTCATCTTCTGATGTGGTCCAGACTCTTCTAGCGCGCCGGTCGTCCACTTCCTCTCTCAGTCTCTCTGCTCACATGCTTGTCCTCTCCCTCTCTACAGCAAAAGCGAGTCGGTGGTGGTGAACGGTGAAAAATCCTACGCAGGTAGAAGTTTTACCACTGCCTTCCTCCTCGACGGCGTCTCACTTCCTCTCCCGTTCTCCGTCTGACGATTGCTTCCTACAGCTCCTCTCTCTCCTGTCCTGTTCTCCGTCTCACATTTGCTTCTTGAAACTCCCCTCTTTCCTCCCATGGCAAACCAGCTTACCAACGAGTAGATCTCGGGTTTTGAGTCTCGATCTGGCTGATCGGTGTCGCATCTCCTTCCTGCAGCCTCCTCTCTGCTTCCATGGTGAACCAGCTCAGATATCAGGTTCAAGTCTTCTGGCTAGGGATGAAAATGGTAAAGCTTTAGTGTTACACCCTGTGGCATAGACAGGATTCAAAGCCAGGGTGGGCCGTCAATTTTTTTCCTCGCACAACAAACATGAAGTGCAAAAATGAAGTGCTAATTAATAATACAAGTTCTAGAGGTTTATAAAATGTCTTACACACATCGTGGGCATCAATATAGTTATCAAGTTGTATTTTTCTTTACTGCAATTTTTCAAAACAGTGATACAATATCCCAGCCTCTCTTCTTCATATTTAAAAAATCTAAAATAA
>VSTD030003662.1:0-10750 GCA_008808055.3 Sporobolus alterniflorus | reverse complement strand
GTCGGGGGGGGGGGGAGGGGGGATGACATCGGTGGAGGATGGGTTGGGGCTCAACTTCCCCAACAAAGTGGACAACATGACCAGGCTCAAACCTGAGCCACGACCGCTCTCAAGCCGCTTGGTGTCACCCTCTCCGGTGTACTACCACGCCGGACGAATGCACATCTAGAGGGGCGTGATGCGTCTCGACAAGAAATCGAATAGCACCATCATCGACGTCAAACCGCGACCAGCCAGGAGCCTAATTCGCTTGACCACGGGCTCGAAGGGCAGTGGCAGCCTTGGAACCTCCACCCAACTGTCATGCTTGCCCGTTGGGGCCTCGATTGGCAGCACAAGCCGGTCATGAGCGTCGATGCGCATAATCGCCCAATCCTCCCTCCAGCAATCCCACTTGCCAGGGGTGATGTCCGTGATATACGCAACTAGACCCTTGGCTCGGAGCTGGAAGTAATAGGTGCCAATCGGGTTTGTCCCCTTCCCAACCCATCGTAGCGTGTGGAATAGCTTGAATAGGGTGACCGATGGCCGCACGTAGATGATCATCTCGCATAAGTGGACAAAGATTGCCACCAGTATGAGAGAGTGGGGGAACAGATGATGAAGCTGAAGCCCATAGAACTCCAACAGAGTGAGGAGGAGGGAAGATATCGGTGGCACGAGCTCGGCAGCAGTGTAGCAGGAGAAGAAGACAAGCTCCCCCGGCTGGAGGTTGACGAACGGGAAGGCGTCGCACCGCACCCAGGCATCATACCCCAACGATTGCCACCTGAGCACCCGCGTCAGTACCACAAGGTCAGCCTTGGTGTGGAGGCAGGAGTGTGGGAGGTGAGAAGCCATAGCAACGATCGGTGGTGAGAATTTGGAACCCCAAAATTGAAGGAAGAAGATGAAGAGATGGGCGCAAGAAGGCAAGACAATGGGGGCGTGGATCCATCCAGTGGATTCCATCCCCTTTATCCTCTCTTGGCCTGAGTAACCATCGTGCGCAGTGCTTGGTGTCCACACCCCCGCGCAAGCCACCCAGGCACTGACAGAAAGACCTAGGGCCCGCCGGCCCACCAGCCAGCACGGGTGAACCAATTGGTAAACTGGGATATGAAGCGAAACTCTTGTGCATCACCCGTACTGCATGGCATTGCGTCAGTTCGTGAAACATGGCAATGATTGCCATGACTCCCACGATGCACATTGCGCAGTAGCCTACCATTAGTGCCGAGGAACCGGCATCGAGGTGTTTTGTCAGCCACAGTGCTCACCACAATGTTCCGCGCCGGTCAAGTATTGCCATGCGTTCGTAGAGGCGCACCACCTTTTTTGAAACCACCAAGTACAAATTTCAGATGAGCAGCGCGGGGAGAAAGATGTTGGCCCCACCTACGGGCTCACAGCCTCCCCCTAGGTGGGCCTGGGGGCCACTGTCGGTACCCTACAGACCGGATACCCCCGCGTACAAGCTCCAAGTTAGGACCATAGGTGGGGCGAGCATCCACACGCCACCACATGTCCCGTAGCTCTGGATCCCTACTCCCCAAATAAGAGGGCTCAGGTACTGCCATGCGCCCGACAGCTTTGGACCCTCGCCTCTAGGCTCGGGGGGGAGGGGGGCTTCGGAGCCACCGTGTGTCCCATAGCTTCGAGCCCAATAAGTGAGCTCAAGAGCCACCACGTGGCACGGGGCTTCGGACCTCGTTGCCGGGTGCATAGGGGCTCTGGGGAAGCATGCGAATCGTGACCTTCTGAGGGCCATGAGCAGTAAATAAAGAAAGGCTCGCTCGTTACCGAGGTGCACCTGCGTGTTACCGAGGTACCTGCCAGACGTGAGGGCAGACGGTGTCGTGATGGCCTGTGGAGCGTGTTGTGGACGACGCATTAAATGATGATAAGATGTGCTGACAGGTGACTGCAGGGCTGCAACAGTGCAGCGCCGGGCCACTGGCCACTCCCAAGGCACCACTACAGTGACAGACCACCCGACGGCAAGGTGCCATACTGCACATGGGCGTGACGTGGCAAGACGATAGGATGGAACAATCCCTGCGACCGTTGAAGACATCATTAGCTACTTTTAGTTGGTAGCCCACTACCGTATAGGGTCCAACCACTCTGGGACCACCTGTTGGGTCCTAGAGAGCCCTTGTAACTGCCACATCCTTGAGCTATAAAAAGTGGGGCAGGCATTAGATTCAGACAGGTTCAACTCACGGCTTGAACATCGTACACACGCACAGCAATACAACACACTCTCCCATGGATGTAGGGTTTTACGCTTTGACGGCCTGAACCATGTAAATCCTCGTGTCCATCGTGTTCGTCCATAGCTAGAGCTCGAGCGATCTAAGCCCTCACCAACAAAGAACCACAGCGAAAGTGTCATAAAACCACTTTGACAGTTTCAGGATTGTAATCTTCTACCAGGGCTTTAGCAGCATATGCCCTTTACTCTATGTGCTAGTATTGCACATCGATGGGGTATATACCTCTTGTCATGTAGATATGTTCTAAGGCTATCGATGAAGTATTGCACATTGTAAAAATGACACAATCAGTTTTGCCATAGCTGAGATAGATTATACACTAATGTCATATAAATATTCACAAAATCATAGAGCTCAACTCTATCAAATACTCTCTAATAACAATTTTTTTAAAAATATTTTACTTCTATAACTGGCTATCTTAAAGAATAATAACTGGCGCGACAACATCATGTCCAGTTGTTTCTAGTTAAGTTAAAATATAATTTGTAAATATGGTCAATATGATTTTTTTTGCGATGGTAGTATGAGTGACTTTTGGAATTTTCAGCATGAACAATATGTTTTACAATTGTCAAAAACACATAATGTTACTGCTACAAATTCTAAAAGCACATACTCATGTTGTTCAAATTTACAAATTACATATTAACTAATATGTTGTCTACTTCCCTGGCTAATACGGAGCGCTAGCCACAGAAAATATGCTACCAGGGATACTAGGATGGCCAATAAAACAAAGTTAAACCTAATTACCACTAGGGAAGTTCAAATATTTTTATGACCAATAAGAAGCCACGAGTTTTTCTTATGGTCATTAAGGAGTTTCTCAAATTTCTATGAGGAACAGTTAAGTGCAAAGTATGGCCACTCATTTCTTCCATCACTTTATAGGCAGAGAGGTTTCGTTCAAAATTAGTGGAATCTGACGTGCGCTGCTCGTGTAAATAGCACGATTATTTAACATTGAAGACACATCTGGCCAAAATATGAAGATTGAAAGGAACAATGCTGAGATGCTCACAGTTTGTTGCCCCTATCACCAATAATTTACACAGCTCTGCAACTTTCGAGAGTATATAATCTTTTATAGGTATTCTACTTGGAACATAATTCAATCTCTCCAAAAAATTATAGGATCATGAATAAGTCTGTTTATAGCATGGCACAATGATTCCAAAGCTTCTCAAACAGTAGTAATTTATCACTACTATAATACGTCATTGTACCAACGGTCCATAATCCTCTGTAGCAATAGGCGAACGACCCACCGCTATTGTCCCATCGCTACTGTGGGCACTAGTAGCAACGGGCACGCTAACATCAGCATCCTATTGCGACTAGCCTTCACAATAGCGACGGGCAGTCTGACATCAGCGGCCTATTGCACTAGCCTGCATAGTAGCGACGGACGATGTGATATCAGCGGCCCATTGTTACTGGTCTGCACAGTAGTAACGGGCAAGCTGACATCAACTGCCTGTTGCTACTAGCCTTCACAGTAGTGACAAACGAGCTGACATCAGTGACCCGTTGCTACTAGCCTACACAATAGTGACGCTCTATGACCTCAGCCATCCGTTGCTTTTGTGATGGCCAGCAACAATGGTTGCTGACGTCAGCGCGTCCATTGCTACTAACCATATAGCAGTGATGGGAGGAGAGCTGACGTGTGCTCACCCGTCGCTACTGGACAAGACAATATTCAGGCACATAATTCATTAGAAGTTCAGACCAAATCAGATTCAGGAACACATTTCATCAAACATCACACAGATATATATAACAATAACAGAAGTTCATACACCAATCTATATGAAGAAATGTTATCAAAGTTTCTATACAATTAGCTCTATGTTTCATACATCTAACTCTTGAGGTAGTACTTAAATGATCATGAACTTGACGCAACTTTGTTTGGCCTTTATTACACCAATCATATAGGTCAGCATATCCAACCATGTGGTCAGGTTTATGATATTTGCCTCAGGGCAATATAAATTCATGCATCATAAAGCAACAAATACTTTTCCGGAATTGGCATAAGTTTTTCGTCCGTGAGAAGAATATTTGGCGGGTTAGGTTTCTGGGCAAAAATCAAAACAACAAATTATGCAATGAATTGGTGAATGAGGTGGACCAACACCAATAATTCAAGGTTGTTATACTTACAGTTTTGACACCATGCTCCATGATACTTTATACATACTTCCCATTGGTGTTGCAATGGAAGTAGTAGCAGACGTAATAACCGCAATGGACAATATTTGGAGCATGTTTCTTACACTTTAATAGAAGAATGAATATTTTAATACATATGACAATGCATATTTAATAAATATGTTAGGCTATAGTGAATATGTTAATACCAGAAATTTGTAGCGAATAGGCATCTCATCTTTACAATCTGGATTGTGGATCCCACCTTCGGACGCATAGAATCTTTAGCCACTGTTACGAAAAGGATTATCATTAGTAACTATAGTTATAACAAGATTTGTGATGAACAAACAATTGATATATTGTTACCTTTAAATATAATAGATGAATTCCTTATAGCAAGATTTGTCGGCATCAAGAGGGTCCATTATAAAGTTCTATCCCACCTTCAGACATCTCACTGCTAAATCCAATGACTGCTATACAAACGCATATGCATATTGTTGTTTTAGTTCATCAAGTAATAATGACCATATGATAGAACAAACTTACTTGAAGTTATATAGGACCATGATAGACTCTTTGTCTTGGAACCGTAATATGACTTGACCTTAGTAGGTTGATGCACTAGACCTTGTCTCATTGTTGAGTTGTCTTTTCATGTAGGCTCGTTTCCTCTTATTCATGGCCTTGACCTTCTCATTGTTCTCATTAATTTGTGGGTTCAATTATAATTGGTTTCTGTGTCACTTGTGTGATTTAAAATACACATGAACACTGAATCATTAGATTTCTTACTATATTGTTTGAAACACTTGAAAAAAGAAAATATTTATAATACTTACATGTATCAGACGGTCATCATAGTGATGTTGAGCATTCTAAAATAATATATAATGTGCAGCTCGACAATTTTTACATGTACAAAGTTTGAAGTCTTGAAAATGTCTCCAGAAATTTTAGATTTAATAAAATTCAGCTCATAGACACATGCAAGATAATACTACTCATAGAATTTCCCCATGATCCATGGCAATTTTACATGGACTTATTTTGGATCAAGTGGCTTTTCATACTCAAATTACATATCATCTTTGTCGTCATGTTGCCAAAATTCTTTTACAGTCATATCTGAAACACCCAAGTTCTCCAACACTTCCTTGTGTTGATAATTTTGAAGATTACCAAAAAAATTCCCCACTACGGTTGAAATATCATTACTGGGTTAGTCCACATTGGCATTGACCTTTGCATCTTTACCTTCCTTATTGGCAGTCTTTGGAGTATTTTGAGGAGAAGATTTTGGAGAAGAAGGAGAATGTTGTGGAGATTGATGCTAAGGAGAAGAATGGTGTTGTTGAGGAGGAGGAGGATTTTAAGGAGAAAGAGGGGTATTTTGAGGATGAGACTTTGGAGAAGGAGAATGTTGTGGATAATGATGCTAAAGAGGTTGTGCAGGAGGAGGATTATTTTGAGGAGAAGGAGGGGTATTTTGAGGAGGGGACTTTGGAGAAGGAGAATGTTATGGAGAATGATGCTGAGAAGAAGGAAGAGGTTGTGTAGGAGGAGGATTTTGATAAGGAGGGGTATTTTGAGAAGAAGAATGGTGTTGTGAAGAAGGATGACATCTTGTAGTGCTGAGCAGGGTATCTTGCTGCTATAGAGAATGATGTGAATGGGGTCTTTAGAAGCCAATGAAATTTTTGAAATTGGAGTACCCTTATCATCTTTGTTCTGTAGTGAGACAATCGATGAGGAACGTGTTTTAGAATTATATCTTTACAGGGCCATAGGATGAAAATCCATTTAGAATCTTTTAGCTTCTCAATCCCCTCCTCTTTATTTGGATAGTCAAGATCCTTGAACTCACGACCTTATATGATCATGGTCACATCAACCATTGCACACTCTGACAGGACGGGTCAACCATGTATTATATGACCAGACATCACAATAGCGTCAGCAACTTCGATGGTCCTTAACATTCTACCTTGGACATAGAGTAGTGTGCAAGGGTGGCTTCCTTGATATCATCCACATGGTACTTTTGGTTATCAGGAGCGGAGCCAGCACTTCTCAGAGTGAATCCAATGCCGATATCCAAATTAACTTATGGAACAGACACATGACTAATAACGATGTCTATGTGTTTTATCATAAAATTAAAGAAATGAGTTACAAATTGCTCTTCATCGTTATTTACAGGTTCTACATCTTTATTGTGTCTTCCATGCTTCTTGCACATATGGCTATCCTCCGCGATCCCTTCCTTCCGTGATGCAATTAAAGAGATAGCTCGTGTGTGACCTCTTTCTTCTTCGGTCTCGAGGGCTGCGCTAAGTTGGTCTTTCTGGCGCTATAGTTTGATTTTGCCAGCCTTCAATTTAGTGACGAGATCCTTGACATTTTCAATCGCTCTAGTAATATCCACTGTCATCGTGCACAATGTGCAACCTTCAAGGGGATCCAATATCGCAGCCTCATGAAGCTCATGCTCCATCTTTGTCCATAGTGGGATTGCACCCTTGTACCCACCAGGTCCTAGTTTATGTTTGAACTTATTCTTCAGAATTAGCTCTTTTAGTCTATTACTGAGCGCTATGGTTTATGGAGTGGTATGCAGTTGTTGGAAGATGTTCCATTCATTTGTTGTGATGAACCCAAATCGATTCAATGGTAAAACACCATGTTGAATGTAGAACTTGTTGAGTGCATATCTGAACCTTCGAATGGCCCTACCTATGGTAAGAATAGTAGCCCTTTTGCCAAGTTCTTCATATTCAAAAGTGAAGACATAACGTGCCTTGATCAATTCCCATAAATCTTATTTCTCCTTTTCTGGAACATCACCCCAATCATATCAGATGATCTTACATTTTTGCCTCACAAAAACATCACAACTATTGTGCCATTTGGTAAGAACGCCTTTAGATTCAATGGGTGACCCATGTGGAACTGCGTCGTTACCTTAATAATCCCTTTTTGCATCTTGTTCAAGTACCATATCCCCCTATTCCACTTTTGGTGACTGGGTTCTTACTCTAGGGTTACTATAGTTGTTTCCTGTCGATGAGTAAATAATTTTTGAGAACTTAGATGTGGAGGGGCATTCTACAAAATGAGTGAAGAGGGTCATTGACAATACTATAATTGTAAAAATTAGAACATTTAATTTCTACTGATTGTATACCTCTTGTTCTGGTACGTCATCCTCGTCCTTTTGCCTAGAAGATCGCTATATTTTACATGGAGGATATCGATCCAATGGAGGTTCATACAAGTATGAACTTTCTTCATTCTCACTTCCCTCGTTGCCAGACTGATTCCGAGCCATTGGCCTCTGAGGTTCCGCCATCTAATTTTGTTAAAAAGATAGAAATAAAAAATTGCCCTCGTTGTGGATTGCTGAATTAACGACCTTGAGCAATTCCCATAAACTGGATGTGGGTTAAATTTTGTTAAAAAATAAAAATAAAAAATTGCTCTCAGTGCAGGTTGCCAAATTAATGATCTTCCAACGCTCTTAGGTCCTTGACATAGATGATGACACATATCCAATAATGTCACACTATAGAGATTTTAGCCTCGGACGACATGAAACATATCCACATTCAAGTGAGCTCTTGTCCGAGTCAATTTGTCGTCATGGACACAGTCAAAAATGCAGACTGTAGAGAAAGTGTTGTGTTGTTGCCTCTATCATTGAAAAAGGCCCATACGAAGAACAACGAAAAGGAAGAAAAAGAAAAGTTCATCTGGATTGACTCAGACTAGAACTTAATTGAATGCGCTATTTGTTTCATGTTGTTCGAAGCTGAAATCTTAATGGTATTGGTTGGTCCATGTTGCCACACTCATCTCACTTAGTCTACTTTCATCATTGAGTAATGTAGTATGTATTCATATAGATAAGAATGTAGCAGAATAAAAGTAATATAGCAATATGTAGCATATCAAAGGAATATAGCATATCAAAGCAATGTGTCAATGTAGCATATCAAAGCAATGTAGCAGAACAAAAGCAATGTAGCAATGTGTAGCATATCAAAGTAATGTGGCAATGTAGCATATCAAATTTAGGATTTGTGGGCCCAAAATGACATAGAAAAATATATAATAACTAAGGAGCAGATTGGTCATAGCACCAAGCAGAACAAGAGCCAACACATTACCACATCAACATTGCAAAGGTGCATACATCAACATTGAAATCAATGGTGTTGTAGGTTCGGGAAGGAAATGATGCATACCTGCAGGCTCAGGGATGGCGTAGGGTCGATGGTGCCACGGGCTCGTGGAGGACAATGGCGTTGCGGGCTCTGGGAGGAGGTTGATGTTGCAGGCTCAAGAATGGCGTGGGGTTGATAGCGTCACAGGCTCAAGGATGATGATGCCATTGTGGGCTCAGGGACGGCTCGGAGTCGACGGCGTCATAGACTCGAGCATGATGGCATCGCCGGCTCCGGATCGGGGAAGATGGTGCCACGTACGGAGGACTCGACTGGGGTCGTCACCGGCTCGGGGTTGGGGACGATAGTGCTGGGGCTCCAGGGAGGTCTCAATGATGGCGCGAGCTCATGGGAGGTCGACGATAGCGTGGGCTCAGGGGAGGTTGATGACGGCATGGGCTCAGGGGAAATTTTCGACAGGAAATTTTGGCATCTTGGTGGCGTAGGTGAAAACGTCTAAGGATTAAGGTTTCTAAAGGGTGTGCACCAGTTTATTTATAGGGGAACTAGAGTGCCATTGTGAAGTAACATATAAATAATTATCTTATATGCACCAAATTATTTTTTATATGCAGTATACTATGGAAAAGTTGTCTGTAGAAGTTTCGAAAATTTTGGACCTGATTTACTATTTTCTATATGTTAAATGAATTTCTATGTTGTTATCAAAATTAATTCCAAATTGAACTGCATGTGCATCTAATAAGATGCCAAAATTTCACAAAAATCATAACTAGTCTCATATGTCTCATTCTACTCCATTTCTTAGAGATAGATGAAAAATTGAACTTTCTTCTAGGGATAATTCAAACTTCTTTCTCCAAATTACCACATATTAATTACAATAATATCCAAATTTGGTAAAGAAAATTACATATTGATATGACAACATATTTTTGTCCATAAGCTCACCACAAAAAATAGATAATTTTAGTAAAGTATGCTCCTACATGATTTATAATTGCAAACATCTGTCTTAAAGTTTCCTATAACTCAAGTCAATCTTTGAGATTTCAATACTTCATAACCTCTTTTGAACTCATATGCACCTCAAATTTGGACACAAACTTAAATTGACTAAAATATTGTCAAATATGAAGTTACATTACCAATTATTATGAAAAAACATATTGTGCTTTCTATTCTCTTGTTGACATTCAAATTTAAAAAACAAAGCTTCCAACATTGTTCAAGAAAATGTGTTAAAAATAAATTTCATTTGAATGATATTACGAAAACATGAATATAAATGAGTTTTATTGACTTTTTGTCAAAAGTTTTAATGCCAAATAAATTATTTTCTATTTAAAGTGTACATTAAACTCTGGATTTTAATTCATAATATATTTCCAATTTGTATTTGACTCCAAAACAAAAGTTGTTCATTTTGAAACGTTATGAAATCCTACCAATTTTCACAATTTGTGGAGCTACCTCATGTTTTGAAATTTTGTTTGAAGCAACTGTTTTGAGAATTTATTGGGTCACTTGCTACATTGGGTTGCTGCCAAGCCCCCTGCCCGCCCCCCCCCCTTACAGTAGCAGCAGAATTTTTTTACAGGAAATTTTGGCAGCCTGGCGCCGTTAGCGCACAACGGTTCATTTATAGGGGAATCACATCAGTAACTAGCACAAATGATGTCACCAGACCCGTGGCTACTGTGATCTAGATATATATATCATCATTGTGAAGTAACACATGCAAATAATTATCTTAAATGCAACAAATTATTTTTTATATGTAATATACTACGGATAAGTTGTGTTGTAGAAATTTCTACGTTCTTACGTTCTTATCAAAATTAATTCCAAATTGAAATGCATGTGCATCTAATAAGATACCAAACATTACACAAAATTATAACTAGACTCATATGTCTCATTCTAGTCTATTTTCTAGAGATAGATGAAGATTTGAACTATCTTCTAGGGACAATTCAGACTTCTTTATCCAAATTACCACATAATAATTACAATAATATCCAAATTTGGTCAAAAATTATAAATTGATATGATAACTTATATTTATCCATAAGCTTACCAAAAAAATTAGATAGTTTTAGTAAAGTAAGCCATACATGACTTGTCTGAGGCTAATGAAGA
>VSTD030003661.1:0-10750 GCA_008808055.3 Sporobolus alterniflorus | reverse complement strand
CGATCTGCAAGATCATGACCGACATATTTGAGATCTCTATGATGGGAGAACTCAAGTACTTTCTTGGTTTTCAAATCAAGTAATTGAAAGATGGCACGTTCATAAGCCAAACCAAGTACACTTTTGATTTACTCAAGAAGTTTGGTATGGACAAGGCTAAGCTCATCAAGACTCCCATGGGACAAATGGTCATCTTGATCTTGACGTGGGCAATAAGTTGGTTGATCAAAAGGTATATCGCTCCATGATTGGTTCATTGCTATTGTTATACCACAAAATGTGACACGGTGGAGGATGGCATGATAGAATGTGCATCGGAGGGTAACCCAAGGGGGTAAGGAAGCTAACCCAACGATATCATGTAACCCGGATAATGTTGGTTGAAACGGGTAACTTCGTGGTGAAGGTCGACGTGAAGGAAAATGTGGGGGAAGGATCGACGATGGTGAATACCGAGTTGCTTGAGGCTTGGGTAAGCTCAGGTAAGGAAAATCAGGTTACTCGGGTGTCCCAGACGTGTTCGAGTTAGCCAAAGTTATCTCGGTCGGATCAAGGTTACCTAACGATTACTCTAGCCTAATTATGAGTCGAGTAAGGCTGGGGTAAGGTTGGGTAAGCCAGGTTCGGTCTCAGGTAAGGCAAATGGGGTTACCCGGGATGCTTCAGGGTTACCCAGGTTGGCTTAGGGTTACCCGAGCTATCTTGATGCAATATCGGTCAAAATAAGCGTAAGTCAAGGTGGGAGGCCGATGAGGAAGTTTTCGGGTAAGGCCAGTTGAAGGGTCACCAACCTGGCAAGGTGATTGGGTAAGGCCGGGTAAGCAGTTGGGTGCAGCAAAGTGTTACCTGGTCAGGCAAGGAAGTCAGGTACGGTGGCCGGATACGATCGGGTAGGCAAAAGTCCGATCGGGTAAGATAATTCGGCCGGTTAAGACCTTGTAAGGCCGGGTAAGTAGAAGTCCGGTCGGGAGAAGAATCGGGTAAGGTGATTCGGTTGGGTATGGACGTATAAGGCCAGGTAAGCATTGATGTGATCGGGTAAGGCACTCGGATGAAGATTGGATAAGCTGTTCGGGTGAGATTCGGGTAAGCCGATCAGGTAAGCCGATAGGGTGAAGGTTACCCGGGTAAGTTGTTCAGGTGAACTCAAGAAGAAGATTGATGAAACAAGTCCGAATTGAGATGGGGTTCAAGTCCAAAGGGGGATCAAGACCTTGAGTTTGAGTAAGGAAGAGTCAAGGCCGGGGTGAGCTAAGTCTGAGCCAAGAAGTGTCCAAGGATAAGGAATTCAATTCAACTGAAAACTGAGTTAGGGAGGAGATCAAGTTGAGTTAGAGTCTGAGTAGGATCAAATTAGGAGTTCAAATAGATAAAGATCATAAGATAGAGTCCATATAAGTCACAAGTCGAGTTGTAAAGAGATATGTGTCGGTTTAGAGAGTTGTAAAGAGACAAGAGTCGAGTAGTATAAATAGGGCCGAGGTGTATGCGCCAAAAGGTAGCAAGTAATCAATCAAATCCTTCTTTTTTGCATCTACTAGTTTTGTTAGTTTTACTTAGTTGTTTCGCTCATCTTTGTTGCTTTGTAGAGAAAAGCAATCGGTTTAGCCTGACGAGACAAGGCCTTACTTTGTTCCACGTGAGCCATCAAGTTTCCATGCGAACATATTTTTGGCAACTCCGCTGGGGAAGACGTTCACGTATTGATCGTTGCTCCAAGTTTCGCTAAATAATCGATGATCTACGCCGATTTGTCGAATCTATGACCAACCCGAAGGAGAGTGGTGCCCGGACCGAGGTCAGGCCTCACAACATGATCGGTGTGGCAATGGAGGATCTGCCCTAGGCAGAGAGGAGGGTGCTCAAGAAGGAACTTGAGGAAAAGATGGCTGAGGCGAGAAGGAGGAAGCTCACGTGTTTCCAAAAAACACGCACGGGAGTGATCAAGAAAACCATCCAGACCATCACGACTACGGCAACCGCTACATCTACGGTAACTGCTAACCTTACTCCCGAAGAGTTGGTTAAATTTATGGACATTACAGTAGCTAGCAAGTACGGGAACGATCTCATGAACTTTACCTGTACTATCATCGAGGAGGTACTAGTACCTTATATACCTTCAAAACCGATTTACAAAACACGTTGCCTCGACAAATTAGATTGGTCGTGCAGCAGGTTCAGGGTGAGTCACAGGGTAAACAACCAGTAGTTGAACCTAGCACACCTTACCCGGGTAGCACATCCTCACCAGGTAACACGGGTAAGCTTTACCTAGGTAACACTACTGCACCAGGTAACCCAAGTAACATAGCTAGCACAAGCATTTTACACCCGGCTAACACTTCGGGTAATGTTATTTATGTTGATGCTAGTTTGCCGCATCCGGGGAGTGTTTCGATGGGAAATCCAAGTAGCTCTCTGACTGCTAATCTACCTTACCCGGGGGCACGTCCACTTTGGGTAACCCAGGGTTTCCTGCTCACACCACACCGACCAACCCAAACCCAAACTTTCAGCAACCATATTACCAAACCATGGCTTACGGTCCCAACATAGATCCCATGGGTGCGGGTGTTCCTCACGGTCCTATTCTTGACATATTTTTCCCTAGGACACCGACTTACGTTACTCCTAACCCGAGGGTAGAGGGTGAGGTAAACGATGGGGTTAGGGATCAAATCGTTAGGACTTTGAGGGAGTTCGGGTTTACACCGAAGGGTCGAGCTAGGTCCTATCAAAAGCCGTATCCGAAGTACTTTGACATGATTCCTTATCCACGGGGTTTTGAGTATCAGATCTAGCTAAGTTCATGGGTGATGACGCTAAAACCACGTATGAGCACATAGGGCAGTTTCTTGCACAGGTTAACGACGTGGGCATCACCAACGTGGACAAGATTAGGATGTTCCCATTATCTCTCACTGGGGCAGCCTTTAATTGGTTTACCTCCTTACCTCCAAACTCAATAGATTCTTGCGTTAGTTTGGAGCAGAAATTCCATGATTACTTCTACAATGGGGAGGTAGAACTAAGGTTATCCAATCTCACGTTCTTGAGACAAAAGTACACCGAAACCATTTCTGATTACTTGAGGCGGTTTAGGGAGGTTAGAAATCAGTGTTATAACATAACCATTGCAGAAAAAGATTTGACCGATCTAGCTTTTGCAGGTTTGACACCGTATCTCAGGGATACATTGGACAGGCAGGAGTTTCCGACATTAACCAACTCCTACAGCGTGCGTTGCCCTATGAGAATCATGTTAAGTCTAGCCGATTCAGGGACAGCGCTAACAAGGACAACGAAAAGCACCACGTTAACTTCGTGGATGAGGAGGCCGATGATGAGGAGGGCAACGAGATTTCTGTAGCTGAGTGGGTTGAAAACCCCGGGGATAAACCCATCTCGTGCTCTTTCTTGAAGCCGAACGGAGGACGGAGGGAGAGATGAGATACACTTTTGACATGTCAAAGTGTGATCCTCCGTTTGATCTACTACTTCGGGGAGGGGTTATATGGCTCACCGAAGGACACATCATACCTAATGCCGATATTTTAGCAAAGAAAACATATTGTAAGTGGCACGATTCTTATACTCATACCACTAATGAATGCAATTATTTTTTGCGACAGGTATAATTGGCGATCAATGATGGCCGATTGACTCTAGGTGATGGAGGCAAGATGAAGCTCGACATGGACCCATTCCCCATCGGCATGGTCGAGCTCATGAACAAGAAGGTTTTGGTGCACACGGATCAAGCCAACATGACCAAGGGCAAGAACGTGGTCGTTTCTGATGAACTGCACAACTGGATGATCAAGCCCCACAACCCAGAGATTGGTATGTGGAAGGAGAATGTGCTTCAGAAGCCAGCTATGAGGGTAAAACCCACGTTGGCTATGTTGATTGAAAAATATCAATGGCAGTTGGAGGAAAACTGGAGGTACCGAGCTACCCGAGGGATCAAATGGGACAGATTCTTTGAAGCCCAGAACCAGCCAGATCAGTAAGAACCACGGTGTATAGAGGAGTCCTGGAAGAGGTTGGTGCAGCACTCTATAGATCGGGAACCTAGGATAAGGCAAAATCCCTGGTTTACTGATCGGCCGGGTTTGGGTAACCCAGATCGCCGTGTCAACCATCCCGACGTGCTGCGCAAGGAAGAGGAACCGCCATAGGAGCTAGAGCAAGTCAAGAAGCACGTCATGATGGTGGGATCATGGTCATGCATGGTGTCATCCGAGGTACACATCAATGGATGATGTGTTAGTGAGCCAGTTCAGGAAGACAACGGCTAGCCGATGGTTCCGGAATCAGAAGATGAGAAGGACCTAAAGAGAACACGCATGGTGTTGTCCAAGGGTCACGAGGTGGTCAGGCTGGGTTACTCAAGGCTATCACGGGATGCTGCAAGAGTCGTGGACATAGGAGGAGAGTCGGTAACCCCAATCGGGTTGACCGGGTTCGCCGGGAATACGACACGGATCGGTGGACAGATCATGTTACTTGAGACAGCCAGGGTAACCAGGATGAATACTTGGGTCAGTGGACAGATTGGGTTACTCAGGACAGCTGGGGTAATAGGGACAGCAGCTCAGGTCAGCAGGCAAATCGGGTTACTCAGGTCAGCCAGGGTAACTGAGATAGCAACCTGAAGTCGGGAAATTTTAGCCGAGTTACCGAAAATTCAGCTACTATGGAAAGCCGGGGTATGGAGAAGTTGGCTAACACGAAAAGTCGGGTTACGGAGAAGTCAGCTAACACAAAAATCCGGGTTATGGGAAATTCGGCTAACATAGAAAACCGGGTTATGGAAGACTCTGGAAGCAGGAAACCAGAAGAAGGAAAGGGTGCAGCTCCAAGCAAAAAGCTAGCTCCACAATGGTGCCCAATGGGTATTACCAAGACACAAAAACGTAGATTGCAAAAGATGCGTCAAAGAGAGTTGGCCAAGAAAAAAGAAGAATAAGAGTGGGACTATTGGTCTAACTGTTTACGGCCCATGATCAAGCCGAAGCAAACGTGGTGAGAAAAATAGTTAGCCAAGGAGGAAGGTGGTAGCAGCGGCGAGGAGGCGAGCAAGGTTACCCTTGCCAAGGGGGAAAACAACCCGGGATCGGGTGATGGAAACTCAGAGTTGGGTAACTGCAACCCGGAGTCGGGTAACAGCGACCCGGACTTGGGTAACAGCAACCCTGGTAAGGAGAATGACCGGCAAGTTGAGGAGCCAGTCCTGATGGATGTCGACATGGTCCTCATGATCCTGGCAGAATTCTGAGTGCCAACGGAAGACGTCGCGGAGTTGGCATTGGGTGCAAAACGTGTCATGTTTGAGAAGCCAGAAAATCCAGGCGCGCACATGAAGCCTCTCTTCATCCAGGGACACTTGGACAGAACGCCGATCGGACACATGCTCGTTGATGGAGGTGCAAGTGTCAACATCTTTCCATTGTCGCTGTTCAAGAAGCTCATCCACATCGAAGGTGATCTTCAACGTACAAATCCTAGCCTTAGAGGTTTTGCTGATGATCCGACGGAGGCAAAAGGAATAATCTGCAAGGAGATAATGGTTGGGAGAAAAACCATGCCTATGGCCTTCTTCATGGTGGATGTGAAGGGATGTTACAACGTGCTGCTCAGACAGGATTGGATACGCGCTAATGAGTGTGTCCCACCTACTCTTCATCAATCTGTCATCCAATGGATTGGTGATGAGCTGGAGGTGGTTCAAGCCGACGAGGAGGTGTGCGTTGCCATGGCTGAATCTCAAGTCGACATACTGGGCAGGAAGATGGAGTGTTTATCCGGCAAGGACATGCGGGGTATGACTACATTAGCATCGGCAAGGATGGGTTTGTTCCGATAAGTGTAAAACCGGTGATCGGTGTGACCCGGTTGGCTCACGATCCTTGATAGATGATATTGGTTAGCAAAGATCTTGAGTGGTTGAGTAGGTGGACGGTGGAGTATCATTCATATATGGACTATGCCATGGGCATGGTGGAGGACCTAGACAAGTTAGGAAAGTTTGGCAGGTTTTTCCTCTATGGACAACTTAGAAAAGGTAGATATAGGTGATGGAGTCATTCATCGGCCTACATATGTAAGTGCGCATCTAAATACGGGCCAAAAATAGGAAATAATCGAGTTGTTGAAGGCGTACACGTGCTGTTTTGTTTGGGATTATAGCGAGATGCCCGGGGGTTAAGCAGGGAGCTCATCAAACATCGGCTACCGATTAAGGCCGGTTTTAGACAGTATAAATAGGGAGCCTGAAACTGCAAGCCAAAGATTGTTGGAAGGGTGAAGGAAGAGGTGGATCAGTTGCTGCAAGCCGAGTTCATACAACCATGTCGCTATGCAGAGTGGGTTTCTAACATTGTCCCGGTAGAGAAGAACACGGCGAAGATACGGATATGCGTGGATTTTAGAAACCACAACCGAGCCACTCTGAAGGACAAGTACCCGATGCCCGTGGCCGATTTGTTGGTCGATAGCGTGTTGGGTAACAAGGTGATTAGCCTCTTGGACGGCAATGTGGGCTACAATCAAATCTTCATGGCGAAAGAAGATGTGAGCAAGACCGCGTTCCGCTATCCGGGGTATGTTGGCCTATTCGAGTGGGTTGTTATGACCTTTGGCTTGAAGAATGCCGGTGCAACATATCAAAGAGCTATGAAATTAATCATCCACAGTCTGCTCAGAGTTGTGATGGAGGTTTACATTGACAACATGGTGGTTAAGTCAGCTAGTTTTAAGGAGCACATGACCGACTTAAAATTGTCATTAGAGAGGTTGAAGAAATATGGACTGCGAATGAACCCCTTGAAGTGCGCCTTCGGGGTAACATCAGGAATGTTCTTGGGGTTTATAGTACATGAACACGGCATACAAATCGACTCCAAGAAAATTGAGTCCATTGGGAAGATTGGAGAAATGGTGTGCAAGAAAGACGTTCAAAAGTTGCCCTGTAAGATAAATTACTTGCGTCATTTTGTATCTAACCTGGCAGCGCGATTGGAGTCTTTGTTGCCATTGGTTCGGCTCAAACATGAGGAAGAGTTCACTTGGGGACAGAACAGCAAGAAGCTTTCAAGAAGATCAAAGAATACCTCATGTCTCCACCCGTGTTGCGAGCTCCGAAGGCCAGGAACCCGTTCAAGATGTATATTGATGCGTAAGAACGGGTTATTGGAGCTGTTCTGCTACAAGAAGAAGATTGCAAGTAGTTTCCGGTAGCATACGTAAGTCGATGTCTACATGGTGCTAAAACACGGTATGTTTTCATGGAAAAACTTTGCTTGTCTTTATACTATGCTTGCTCCAAGTTTAGGCATTACATCCTTTCTAGTTCTTGCATAGTGGCTAGTCAATACGATGTTATTGAGCATATGTTGTTAAAGCCAATCTTAAGTGGTAGGATTGGTAGGTGGGCTTATGCGTTAGTTGAATATGATTTAGCCTATGAACCATTAAGATTGATGAAGGGGCAAGTAGTTGCTGACTTTATAGTCGATCATGCCATAGATGTGGGTCACTCGGTTGATTGTGTCCAACTCAAGTCGTGGGGGTTGTATTTTGATGGTTCGGTTTATAGTAAGGGACAGGGAGCCGGATGTGTGGTTGTTTCCCCTAATGGTGTGTACATAGATCTATCTATTAAATTAGAGTTTGCTTGTACTAATAATCAAGTCGAGTACGAGTCCTTGCTGCATAGGCTTGAGTTTTTGAGAGACTTGGGGGCAAGGGACGTAGATGTGTTTGGAGACTCTAATTTGGCCGTGCAACAAATTAGGGGGGATAGCCAATGTTTAGATGGGGTGCTCAATTCTTACCAGGATAAGTATTTAGATATTATTAAGTTGTTTGACACGTTTAGTATAAAGCATATTCCTTGGGAGGAGAATAGTCGGGCGAATCGGTTAGCTCAACAAGCGTCGGGTTACGTAGTTAGCCAAGGAGTTTTTGGGGTTACATCAGTTAGTTTGGTTGAGCACAGGTATGCATTGAGGAGCAAAGGAAAGCCGATACTAGAGGATTCAGATCAGCTACAAGGTAAGGAAAAACCAATTCCGGGTAACGCAAAGCGGTTACCGGGAAACACGGAATGGTTATCAGGAAAAATAGAACCGGAGTCAGGGAGAACAGAGTCAGAACTGGGGGAAACAGAGTTGAGCTCGGGTAAGGAGAAACCAGTCCTAGGTAATGCAAATTAGTTATCGGGTAACATAGACCGGTTATCGAGAAAAGCAGATCCAGGAACAGCACCAGGCTCGGGTAAGGCAAAACCGGGACTGAGTTACGGATGCGGGTTACAGGAAGAGTTGGAACCAATTTCAGGTAAAGAAAATAATGAAGAATCGATTACTAAGAAGACCGTCCAGGAACGTTGGGTCACCTGTAGATGAAGAAAAAATAGAGACGATGAAGGAGTATGATTCGGTTAAGGGTGGTGGCATGATCCGGACAGATTGGAGGCTGCCACTTTTGAAGTGCATTAGAGATCCCGAAAAGACTATGGACAAGAAGGTCAAGTGGCAAGTGTTGAAGTACATGTCGATAGATGATGATCTTTATCAGAGAACTAATGATGGTGTGTTGCTAAAGTGTTTGGGTGAGGAGCAAGCTAAGGTGGCAGTTCGGGAAGTCCATGATGGAATTTGTGGAGCACACCAGTCGGCCTACAAGATGAATTTATTATTACGAAGAGCAGGATTTTATTGGTCAACTATGATGGATGATTGCATCAAGTATCAAAAGGGTTATGAGGCATGTCAAAGGTTTGGGAATATACAATTAGCTCCGACCGGTGTTATGAACTCAATTGTGAAGCCATGACCATTTAGAGGATGGGGACTAGATTTCAACAGTGAGATACATCCCAGATCATCTAAGGGGCATCGGTTTATCTTGGTTTCTATTGATTATTTCACCAAGTGGATCGAGGCAGTACCATTGAAGAATATGACACATTATGAGGTAATAAGTTTTGTGCAGGAACACATTATCTATTGGTTTGGGGTCCCTCAAACTCTAACAATCGATCAAGGGCCTTCATTCATGTCACACCAAATTTAGGGAGTTCGTGAAGTCTATAAAGATCAAGTTGTTAAACTCTTCTCCCTATTAGGTGCAAGCCAATGGTCAAGCTGAGGCTAGCAATAAGGTGCTGATCAAGATTATAAAGAAGATGATCAAATACAACCTGAGGTGGTGGCATGAAAATTTATCAGAGGCGTTGTGGGCGCATAGAACATCAAGACACAAAGCTACGAAGGTAACCCCTTTTGAGCTTGTATATGGTCAAGAAGCAGTGTTGCCCATGGAGATAGGCTTGCAAAGTTTGAGAGTGATCGGACAAGGTAGTTTATCGGCTAAGGAGTATCATGAGTTGATGATGGATAAGATTGATGACGTCCCCGAAAGCCAATTTAAAGCGTTGGAGGAGATAGAGAATGAGAAGATCAAGATAGCTAAGTCATACAACAAATGTGTCGTGGAAAAATTGTTTCAAGTTAGAGATCTAGTATGAAAAACGATTTTGTCGTTGGGGACTTAAAGTGGTAAGTTTGGTAAATGGTCGCCTAGTTGGGAAGGACCGTTTAGAGTTATCCGAGTTGTGCCGGGTATTGCTTACTTCGTGGAGGACCTTGAAGGACATTCATTGCCGAAAGCTTTAAACAGAAAGTATCTAAAATGCTACTATCCTAGCATGTGGCAAGACTGATAAGGGAGACTATCGTGTCCAGGTGGACTGGTGGTACAGAGAAGCAAAGATGGTTAAGGGTAATCATTCAATGTAAGCGTGAAAAATAGTTTTGTGAAAATCGTTTACATAGTTGTGATCGTATGTTTCTTGCTTTTACAAACAAGTTATGCAAGAAACAGGGGGCATGTGTTACACCACAAAATGTGACACAGTGGAGGACAGCTTGACAAAACATGCATTGGAGGGTAACTCAGGGGGGTAAGGAAGCTAACCTGACGATATCGTGTAACCCGGGTAATGTCAGGAGAAACGGATAACTTGGTGGCAAATGTCGACAGGAAGGAAAATATGGGGAAGGACCAATGATGGCCAATACCGAGTTGCTTGAGGCTTGGGTAAGCTCGGGTAAGGCAAATTTGGTCTCCGGTAAGACCAATACCCGGGTGTCCCAGACGTGTTCGAGTTACCCAAAGTTATCTGGGTCGGAATTCCACCACGGGTTTCCACAACTGGGAGGAATACATAATCAAAGCCACTGCCCGCCAATTGCATTATATCAAACGTAGAGATTACATTTAGCTTAGTTTCATGGATACATAAAAGCGAAACCTTTTCTGCCACGACCAACTCTCAAAGAGTATCACGATGGGCTCTAGCATTGAGGCCCCGAACATTCCAAACCAAGATAAGTTCGGATCCCATGGAGAAACTGAGGCGACCAAGAGTGCGGCCAAGGCAACAGATCAGGCCGTCGGGGCCTCCTCACCTACGCCGGCCTCCTCTTCCACATTGGCCATTATGGAGGGAGGCGATGCACCGAAGATTTCTTTTAGAGATAATCATGTGTATGCCATTGCAAAATGATCTAATCCTAAATATGCCAACGCAAAACGGCTATTCCTGGAGATGCCATCAGATTATAATTTTCTTTCCCGAATATGCCATCCACCATTGGAAAATACTAAATTGCCCGTGCTTTTTCTTCCTTCTCTCACCCAGAGTTACAAAAACGATCGGTTTTGGTGCAAATATCAA
>VSTD030003660.1:0-10751 GCA_008808055.3 Sporobolus alterniflorus | reverse complement strand
AATAAAGGATGACTGCGATAAACTAGATAAAGCGTCAGAGCCAGAATGACCAAGATGACGATGCCACGTGGTCGGAGCAACAACAGTAAGGGTGTGAGGAACAGTAGTAAGGGCGACCACAACACTGGAAGATGGAGTGAGAGACTCGGGAAGACGCATCGTGTACAGCGGGCCGGTGCTATTTAACCTGACGATCACGTTCTTGGTTGTAAGATCATTAACAGACAAATCAAACAGGTCAAATTCCATAGAGCACCAATTGTCAGTGGTAAAATGACAAACAGAGATGAGACTTTGAACCATGTTAGGAGCAAGTAAAATATTATTAAGGTAAAATTGCCCGGGAAGAACCAAGTCCCCTACTGAGGTGATCGGAAGAGAAGATCCATTACCTACAACGATAGAGGAAGGATTGGACGAGGCCAAAGGACGAAGAGTAGAAATATTACCAGCTGATAGAGTGGTGTGGTGCGTTGCTCCAGAATCCACCACCCAGTCCTGAACCAAGGTAGGAGGCGGGTGGAGCACCATGGTGCTAAAGGAGTTGGCTAACGACTGCTGGTCCCAGCTGGCGCCGAGCCAGGGGTTCCATCCTGGGGCTGGGGTAGCCTGCTGGTATAGCGGCTGCTGCTACAGCGGCTGTGGCCCATACAGGAGGCTAGGAGACGCGTAGAGACCCGGTGTTGCCACAAAGTCCTGTGGATGCTGCTGTCCAGCGGGCACGAGCCTGAGGTACGTAGTCATGTGCCCCTGCCACGGGTGGTCGTAGGTCAGCCATGGTGCGTTGGTCCTGCCGTCAGAAATAGGGGGGCGGTGGTCTGGCCAGAGGAGCCACCACGGCCTCCGCCGCTGGTGCTGTTCTTGCCGTTGTGGCCACCACCATGACCGCTATTGCGGTTTTTGTTGTGATACTTGGTCCGGTTGCCACCGGCGTCGCCATTGTCGCCATTGGGCGGGTGAGACGGTGTGGAAGACGGCGGCTTGGCCACCGGGGATGCAACGTTGGTGTAGAGCATCATCGATGCAGGCAGAGGCCCGGTACTGTCCATGTGAATCTCCTCCAGTAGCATATCATCCCAAATTTTGAGGAAGTTCAGAAATGGTGAGTAGCGCTGAATGATAGAGCCCACATGCTCGAAGCGCTGATTCAGCCCCCAAAGGATGTTGAGGACGAGGATCCGGTCTTCAACGGTTGCGCCGAGGTTAGCCAGACCGTCGGCCATGGCCTTGAACTTGCAGCAGTACTCATTGACCGAGAGGCCACCTGAACAAAAGTACGAAAGGCAGCATTAAGGTGAAGAGTATGTCGCTTACGGTTACCGAGAAACTAGTTCCCGATGGCGAGCCAGAGGTGGCGCACCGTGCAACCGCATTCCCGGACCACCTGGTGAAGATCCACCAAGATGGAGCTACTGATCTAGTTGAGGACGACGCTGTCCATCTAAATCCACCCCGGGTCAGTGGACGGAGTGTCGTCTGTGACGTGCTGGAGCAGGGCGTAGCACTGTAGAGCCTGCTCCATGAGATCACGCTAGCTGGCGTAGCTGGTGGAGGAGGAGTCGAGGACAATGTTCACTAGCTGATGGACGTTGAGCACTGCGGCCGCCTGAAGGTGAAGTCTGGCGACGATCGTGTCTTCGTAGGTTGAAGAGGCGGTGGGCACGAGCGGCGAGGCCGCGGCCGGGGAAGATGCCGATGAAGGAGAAGATGACACGTGCTGACGGGCAGCGATAGCCGTCTGCTCCAAGGTGGTGGCCTTGGACTCCTCTTCCTCGAGGAGGAGGTGGGCGGCCTGGATGCGGCGACGGGCAGCGGCGCCCTGCGCCTCAGCGTCCTCGACCTCCTTGATAATGGCCTCTAGCCGAGCGCGCAGGGCAGCAGCCTCGGTGTCGTCCGGCATGACGACCGCACGGGGCAGAGAACCAGCGGCGGTGGATGAACAGTGCCACAACTAGGGTTAGCAGAAGTAGAAAAAGAAAAGAAAACTCAGACTCTTATACCATATTAGTGGAGAGGGATAGCCGTAGAATTAGATAGATCTATTGAGTCATAGAGGGTACAATATATAGGAGTTGAGAGACCCAGGGGGTGATGGTGCCTAGGGGAAAACCCTAAGGCGGCATTTCTTGGTGCCTTTGCCCTAAGATAGCCCTATGGGCTGGACCTAATACTCACGCGGAGGTGACCCAATAACCCGTATGACTAATACTATTACAATTCTCTAACAATGAGTTGTACTCAAAATATCATAAAGTTCTAAAGCTAAGAAATTAGTTATGAGGTCAAATATGTAACTACAAAAAAAAAATTTTAACGCCCGGTCAGAATGTTTTGAAGAAGTGGTTAGGTGAAAAGGGCTAACCATTTTAAGTGCAATTGACGTAAAATGACGCGCTCTGTGACTAGAGAAACTAACATTTTTTTCTAAAGACGTAGTATAGGAAGGGGAAAAAGAAAAGCAAGTTGGATGTGCTTTATTGTACCGTTTGACTGTAGACAAAGACGCTATGTCAGTCCCCATCAACCGGTGGGCAACTTTTTGTTTGAAGAACGCACCTGAGTGCGTGTTTCATTAAGAGGAAGAAGCAATAACGGTTGACAGAATACAACATAAACCAGGCCAATCAGATTTAGCCTGGTAACGGAAGCAGAACACAAAGCTAAGTCCTGGATAAGCAAGCCAGGAAACAACAAGGACAACAGGGAACACGACCAAACCGCAAAGCGGCCTATACCAAAGCTACTGCAGTAAGTCAGATAGGGCGTTGAAACCCGCCGCGACCCATTGCCGACTCTCGTCCATGATGCGGTGACTTAGCTGCAGAGGTTGGGTTGCAACCTTATCAAATACCCGGCAATTACGCTCCTTCCAAAAGACCAGGCGACCAAGACTGTGAGAGAATCGAAGCCCTTCCGTTGAGATTTATGGACTTTCTTCCTGGCTGAAGTTCACCAATCGGCCACGGCTGGCTCGCTGCTGGGAGTGAGATGGTGGAATCCGGATCTTCTCAGAACTCTTAACCATATTTCTCTGGCGAAGACGCATGTGAGGAGAAGATGCGTTATTGTCTTATCACATTGGCTTCAAGATCGGGATGATCCAGATTTTTCACAAGACTTAGGAGGAGAATGATGAGAATAAGTCTTTGTACTTAGTCTTTGTGGGCAGGGTGGTTTTCTCAGCATCTTGGACTGCTTTTAGAGCAGTTAGCACAGCAGCATCTTGACTGTTTTTAAGACAGCAGGACAGCAATATCTTGACTGCTTTTAGTGCAGCAGTTAGCATCTAGGACAACATCTAGTTTGACATCTTAGACTAGCATCGAGCATATTCTTGACTGGTTAGCAGCCTATAAGTATGTATCTCCAACCCCTTGAAGAATATGTCATTGTGGTAGAATGTGAGAAATAAATCAGAAAATTATCTCAGCTGCTAGTGTCATCCTCCCTCTTGATGAGAGTGAGATTTCTGCTGCTAACAGTCGCATCACATTGGCTGCAGAAAGCACACGGACCGCTGTGCTGAAGATTATGGCGCCTCAACCTGTCAGAAGTCCAACAACGTTCTAAGAGTGCCATCCAAATGAAGAATTTGCAACGGGCCGGTGCTGTAGTTTTGCTGAGCTCCTTTGCACCAGGGATGGCGCATTGACCGTGGAAGAAAGCCCGTTATGCTGAGGATGCTGAGTATTGTTGGTTAGGTGACCATTTCCAAATGAATTTGTCGGGTACATCCTGCTGAAGCTGGAAACCTTGAAGCCTATCCCAAAGGCGCACATGCTGACTAAGAGCAGCGATCGACAGAGATCCCTGAATATCCCTGATCCATTGCTCATTGAGAAGGCCTTCTGAAACTGTTCTCATTCTGGTGATCCTTTTTGGAACTGCTGCCCAGACATCAGGTGCTAACTGCAACACTGAAGATCCCTCGATCCAGCGATCAGACCAAAACAGGGCTTGTCCACCACTGCCAACCTGAACTGACACAGAAGCATCGAACATTGCCTTTACTCAAAGGATGACAACCTTTGACTACACTTCTGTGGCTGTGGGTGTTTTTTTTCTTCTGAATTACTTAGCTATCTGCAGAATGCGACCGAAATTAAATCCTAGAAGAAAAGATTTCAACAAATTATGTGAAGAAACCTCTCGGCTTGGCGTCGTACAACTCGCCCTAGTAGGCTCGCAACACGCATTCGTTTCCACCACATGGTTCACGATGGCACTAGTCGCTTCCTCGTCCACCAACTCCACAGGAGGATGCACTCTGCAGATGACGTGTTAGACTAGTACACAACACTGGCGTCGATTGTTGATGTGCGCAAGACGCCCTTGATATTATAGGGCGGCGCCGCATGCTTCGTGTGCCCGATCCATCTCTTCCTAAGCACCTACGAGCCCGGCCGTGTCCGCCATTCGAGCTGCAGCGCCCCGTCCTCTCTCGCGGTAGCGCCCGCGCTCTGCACCCGGCACAATTTACGATCGACGGAAAACGACCAAGCGCGCTCGAAATCAATGGCGAAGCTTTTAAGCGCTCGATGATTGCTGCTCATGTGGGCGCGTCCACCCGCCGCGCCAACGAACGATCATCAGCACCCAATCAGCCTCAGGTTTTCGGCCGCTGAAATTAAACCACGGTCGATAGATCGAGTAGATCGCTGCCGCCGCGCCGACACCCATCCGGGTCCGCCGTTTTCGCTCCGAGAAATTAACGTCGCGTACCTGCCGTAGTAAGACTATCTCCAGCACAGGGAACTTATCACATCACGCAAGTGGGAAATGGGCGCTGCGAGCTACTGTAGTAAGTCCAGCAACTCTGACAAGCAGATGTGCATCGTCCGCGCTCCCCTCTTTGAGCGTGCAAATCAGCGTACTCTCCCTCCTCCCCTGTCTGCTCACAGCGCCCTCGTGTTTGACGCGTGGTGAGTAGAGGAAGGAGAGAGTAGCGACAGGCGGTGAGGAAATGACTCTGGGCGATGGATGAGGTGGCGATGGGTGCCGATGAAACAGCGACGGCGGCGACAACAGATGAGGTGATGATGGCGGCGACCTCTACCTCAACGCGGACGGAGAGCTCCATAGATGCGAGGAGATCAGGTGATGATGGCAGCGACCTTGACCTCGACGCGGACGACGAGCTCCATAGATGCGAGGAACAGAGGAGACAATCTTCCTACATTCGGGAAAGGAGGCGCCATGGTGGTGGGCTCGGTGGTGGAGGCCTACCGGCGGAGCTTGAGGCTATGGTGGCGAGCTCTTGGGCGGCGACGGTGGCGTGCTCCATGGTGGTCGTGCTCGGTTTGGGTGGCGTGCGAGGGGGCGCTGCTAGAGACCTCCGTTCCCTATCGTGTGGGGCCCACGTGCCTCAGCTCCCATTATATGCGTGTGAAGGGCAGCCTGCGGGTGATAGTCTAAGGGACTGTTTATTTGTGTTTTTGCTTTTAACCTTTTAGAAAAGCTGACTGATGACTAGTTGAATAGATGGCTGTTTGATTTTGCGTGTTAATTTTTATAATATATATTTAGTATTTCTGTACATAAAATATCTGAAAATCAGCTCTAGATGAACTTTTCAGTTTTTAGTTCATTTCTTCATAAACTTGCTTTTTAATGTTCTAAAATATAATTAAAAATTTTACCATTTATTTTTGTTTTTGACTTATCAATTTTGCAACTGAAAAAGACAGTTGTAGAAATTAAAACAAGAATTGTGTTTCAAGCATCCATGTGCACAGGAGAAGCAGCGCATGCGCGCGGCGAGCTGGCACGAGTACGCGCCCGCGGCCGTCTGTATAAATTTAAACAAGAATTGTGTTTCAAGCATCCATGTGCCCCGTGCCAGGACGTTGAACTGCGGACGTAGTACAGTACAACGCACAGTTATTTCGCCCTGCTGACACCGGCCGGCATGGGTGGCTCGGCACGTACGTACGTCATTGTAGCTAGCTAGATCGAGCTACCTGTGTGACACCTGGGTCAGTGTTTTCATTTCGGCGCATATGGGGCCGCCGTGTCGACGATTTCATCTCTCCGCTCTCTCCTCCTGTGCTAGCTAGCAGTACAATCTAGTACTGACACCGCCACTGACTGACTGACGGACGGAGGCGTCAATGATCGGGGACCGGCCGGCAGCTGGATTTCAAGGACGATTAACCGAGGATCGGAGGAACGTGCGACACGGAACACGTTCGGTTCTAGGGACCAGACATTACACATCCGTCCAGAGGAAGCAGATGATGGGTGAGCCAGCTACCAAACACTGTTCGGCCATCAACGTGCCCGATCGATGATAATTCAAAAAACGTTTGCACACGGTCAGAACATACAAGCTACTCGCTCGTCCTGGTTGTGGTTAGTAGCGATCGCCTTTACGTACGTGTGTCCACGCGTGTGACTGGGGCCGTACGTGTATAACTTACATATATAGCTATATATGCATATCTGTCCTTTTGTTTTGGCTGAATATGACCGTTAATAAGTTTTAAAAAACTAGGCGTCTAAATTCTAGAAACTATGATAAAAAACAGTTTTAGAAACTCGGGGATCCAAATAGAACCTTACTTGCATGCCCAACTGTCCAAGCAAGTAGGGGTATGACCATTTAGAGAATTCCTTATCTGGACCCTCTCAGTTTTCAACTTTCTTCTTTGGATCTGATCTCATTTTTTATTACCTATTTGGCATTTCTAGGGATGGCAATGGGTCGGACGGAGCAAAAACCCGACCCACGACAAAATCGATTCGGGTAGAAAATCAAACCCACACTCGGACCCACAGATGAATTTTCAAACCTGAACCCGATGGGTTTCGGGTGTCTGTCGGGTTTCTAAATTGGTTGGCCCACTACACCAGAAATTAGCAAATCAGGTTCCAGGCCCAACACCACTACACCAGATTGACTAGAAATTGACAAATCAGATTCCAGACTTAACAACTTCAATACAAATTCGACAAACTGAAACTTCATAGTACAGAACTATAAATTCGACAAACTGAAAAACAAATCACAATCACAACCATAATGCAGTCAACTACGAGTTTGCAGTCTAGTTTGTAGTCTTGCAGATTCGACAAACAGAACTATAGATATGACAAACAGAACTACAGATTTGACAAATAGAACAACCGAGTCGTCCTGTCCAGTTTGCAGTCTTGCAGAACAAGTTTACAACTTAGTGACTTACAAGTCTAGAGACTGAAATTAAATAGTCCAAGTGCAGCATGCAGAATAAGGTTACAACTTACAATACCAGTCCAGATTTCAGAAACTGAAATTAAATAGAGATTACAAAATACAGACTGCATGATTCAACCTTCCTACGTGTTGTCCATGCATGAAGGAAGAATATGTGATTGACATACATAAATTGAAGAATGCAAATATGGAAATACAGACGTAGCCAGCAGGAAATAACTCACATATGCATGAAAGTTGATGCAGGCAGCACCAGCAGCCAATCTTCTCAATTTTAGTCGATAACAGATGAATTAGGATCATCCTATGAATAAAAAGATTGAAAAGAAGTTATGTAATGCAATATTAAAGAATAAATTAGTTAAAGAAGTTTGAATAGATACACATAAAGAATGAGTTCTTGTTACCATTTCTTCCACTTCATCATCGAGACAAGTTAATAATGCATTCATGTGATGTCCCCACCCTTAAAAGGGATGGTTAGTCACAACCAGGATCATTATAGGGTGTCATTATCGAAGTAATGATGCATAATATATTACATATAAGAATTAAATATATGAAATATTCTGAAAATTAAAATTTATTACTATTTGAGTTTCGAATTCAAATACAAAATTTGAGCGAAAGATAGAGAATAAAAACATTTTGCGGAAGCGGGAACACTCGATGAATCAGAAACAGCACATTGCACTAGAGATGTCGACCTCAAGAACGGCCCACGCCGAAAGGGGGAGAAAAAGAGCACACATGCAAAATAATATCAAGACAAAGCTTGAGCAACTAAATCTCAGTAAGACTTACCCGTCAACGTGGCCATAAATAACCGACACCTAGTATGCAAGGCTTAAGCGTGAGCTCTATCACTATGACAAACTCACACTAAGAGTTGATCCTTACTTTCCAGTTTTAGCTCTATTCCAATCATTATAACTAAAAGTTGTCATCTACACTAATCAATAAAGAGTTGTAAATAAGTAATTATAGTGAATCATGACAATTCCATATTAAGTCATGATCCATGCCATTAAGTTATCTATGTGATGACTGTCGCAAACAAGCGGTACTCATATCCGAGAGTCACGGTAATTCGAATCGATGTACACCATATAGGAGAAAACCCGATCAATATGCCACACACTTTCCACGCTCGATCCACATAGGGTCCCAGACCATACATCTCACGTGGTCCACGTATGCAACCTTTCGCAGGTCCCCATGAGGTCAAAACAGGCCCCTACACCCGGAAGAAGTCTTGGCGACCAAAGACAGACTGACCTAACTGTTGCCTTGGATCACCTCATTCTTCCTCCCTCATGACAACCTTGGAGTAGGGGAGAGAGGTTCTGGCCAAGTGGTTATACAGCTACATCAGCTTACTGGGCCCATAAACACCAGCATGTGATCGGTACGTTTAATATTTGCTCACGGGGGCCAACCCATCGATCCTTAACTGACACAGGCGGGGGCTACAACCTTGGAGGTGCCGGCTTTTCACATACCACTCCCCGACATTCCCAACCGATGGTCTTCACTTTCCACCTAAGGGCCCTGTCCGGTCTCAGGTTATCAATCCAATAATTATAACTTAAACTTGAGAGGGAAACAAGCCCTAACTCTCGCGAGTGGGAGCCTACATTCGACTTCTTCCGTAATCTGATATCTAAGCATAGTATGAGCTAACGATATTCACCAAAGGATAGGATTAATAAGGATAAATAAGAAGGTCATTCTTAATGTAACTATGATACCATACAACTCCTATAAACTTAATACACAATAATAATGAAACATAAGACAAGATTCAAATTAAAAGATAAGGAGCATGGTTAAATGCACCGGGGCATACCTTGATCCAAAAGCAATGTTAGCATCCACGACACTTGGCACTTGTGGACCTCCGAACACCTATCGGACTTGCTCCGCTTGAAATTCCGATTTCTGCTCCGCGTGATCTACCCGCATATGCAAAAGATGACCACAATTAAAAAGTGCAATGTATGGGATGCAAAGTGCAATATGATGCATGATTAGGAGCAACATACTCAATTTAACTTATAAAGCTATTTACAAATTTTATTTCCAAGCTTTTCTATTTATTAACTATTTAACTAAGCACTAGAAATGAATAACATGAGATTTAAGAGTCTCACAAGGGTGTATGATTTTATAAAGGTTCTACACATCAAGAGGAGAAACTCTACCAAGAATGATTATTTTCCTATGCATATTCTATTTACTATAATTTATTTATTGAAGGAATAAAAATTAAATCATAATAAATATTATGAGCAGGAAAATAAATATGAGAAATTTTGTACAAGCTACTGAGCATGATGTGCAAATGTATGAAAAGTTCGGAGGTTTAACTTCTTATGAATTGTTGTAATTAAATAATACAAGCTTTGAATTATTGTAATTTTCTATAATGCAATAATGCACAAAATGGAATTTGGTCAACTCTACTGCATGGATCTACTCAAGATGATTCTAAATAAATTTACTTTGTATTTTTCTGAGTTTAATTCTATTTCCTATAAATTTTGGAACCTTAAAGGAATTTTTGGAATTCTTAAAAAATTGAAAAACTGAAAAATGGTGAACAGTGTTGGGCCACGCTTTCGGCCCCAAGGCCTTCGGGCTCGGCCTGGCCCAGCAGCCAATGACGGCCCAAGGCACCGGTGCGGCAGTGCGCGCGGAGCGCGGTCACCAAGCGCGCGCGCTCTGGGCGACGTGGTGGCATGTAAGGCACAGGCTCGCCGGCAAACTGGGTGTAGCGGGGCGGTCAGCTCGAGAATGAGGTGGTGATGGAGAGCCCGCCTGACAAGGAGGGTGTCACACCCAGTTTTTAGGCCAAAATTGAATGCATTTCTTTATGTGTGTCAGGATCAAGTTTCACACATTAAGTGACAAATTGTGGAATAAATAGCATAACCAGTGTTTATTACATCGTATCATATTTACAAAAACTTATTACAAGTCCAGAAAGGACTAAGCAGTGAAAAAGACACCATCTTGCCACACAAGCAGATGACCGAGGGTTTCGCACGACTAGAAGAAGTCTTCATCAAAGTACTCCCTTTCTTCTGAGTAGTAGAGCAATATACAGGAAATATGGCAAGTGTGAGTACATAAAGAACTCAGCAAGTGTAGAAAATAATGACATACAAGCTTATAACAAGAAAGGCTCAACAAGTAGTTTTATCGTAGAGGAAAAGCACATATACCTAGACAACTACTAAGCATAACCACACACCTATAGCCAAAACTGACCAACGCTCACAGGCATCCCACCTGTAGCCAAATCATGCACACAGGCTTCGCACCTGCTGCATACCACGAACCAAACCAATTGGACCCAGAAAACCCGACAGATCCAAACCAACCAAACCCCAACTAATCGTGTGAAAGTTCCATGTCGCTCATGACCGTGAGCATGGCTATCATGATAGTTTACACTCTGTAGAGGTTGCACAACGTTACCCACAGGTTGGTGATTTCATCGCTAGCTAAGCGACTAGAGAGTCTCCATTTTGCCCCATGTACACTTCCTTTG
>VSTD030003659.1:0-10752 GCA_008808055.3 Sporobolus alterniflorus | reverse complement strand
GATCTCTGGCTAGCAAGGATGATCATGACTCATAGGGAACGTGTACAACCTCTGCATAGTGTAAAACTGTTACAGCAGCTGTGCTCACGGTCATGAGCGACATGGACCTTCACATGATTAGTGAAAACCTGGGATGAGTTTTGGTTAAGTCTTGGATTGGATTGTGTCGAAGTGGGTTGCTAGATTATTGGTAGGTCATGGCGAGACTCTGTGATGTGATCGAGGCTGTTAACTTTGAGAAGATGAGTTTGTTATATTGTTTACTAGATTGATTAAGGCATAGATTATCACCAATGCTTTCTGCATGCTAAACCGAGTCTAGCCTTCCTTGCTGTTAGTCTCCATGTCATAATTTTCCTTACACTTGCGGAGTAGCAACCATAAGTCTACTCAAACTTGTCTGCATCGTTGTTTAGATGGACTCGAGGACTGGAATTAGGGGTTTCCGCAAAACCCTTATGATAAGTGTTAGGTGGGCCTCACCATCAGTCGGCGGCTGTGAAGGCTCACGCTATGCTTAGATTTTCCGCTGCAATGATGTACTTTTTTTCAGGCCCACAGGTCATTATGTAAGATATATGTACTCTGTTTAATTGAATATTACATCTGTTTATCATATTGTTACTGTACGTGTGATTTGAACATCCTAGGCACACGTATAGATTGGGATGGAAATTCGGATACGGGTATAGGATACCCGACCTGATGGGGACGGGCACGGGCATGATTTTTTACCCGCAGGTGGAACCCATACCCGATCCGAACCAAGCTAGGTACGGGCATGGGTATTTTTCCCACCTACGGGTCACCCGTTGTTGGGTACCCAAAATTGACTTATATTTTTGCTTTTAGCCCAGCCCAGTAGCCCACTTGCACTCTTCAGCCTGGTAGCCTAGCCAGTCAGTTCAAAAAAATTGAGACGATCCAGCAACATTGTATTGTCCTCATGATCAGTTTTTTTTTCAATTTTTTGCAGCATCATGTTCACCTAAGAGCTTTTTATATGCCTGAGAAAAAAAAACTATAGAGGGCCCTAGCTTTTAGATTTGCCCCGGGGCCCTAAAATCACAAGACCGACCCTGATGATAGCTATTTGGTCTATGATATGTGGAATGCCATTTTTTCTCTGCTTAGATGTTATTTTGATATGTTTTTATATATGTTATGGGAAACCCAATGGGTACCCAATACCCGCCCGAAACCCGACGGGTATGGGTACGGGTACAAAATTATACCCGTGGCTATGGGTACAAATTTCTACCCGTAGCATTATTTTTTGCCGTGTGGGTAATTGCTCTACTCAACCTGAGCCCGACCCATTGCCATCCCTACGTATAGAGGCTTCAGTTCCGTCTTCTTGGACTGGGGTATGACAGTGCTGGCCTGTCAATAACCATCAACTTGGGTTCCATTTTACTGATTGATTCTTCTGATTTCACCAAAGGTTTGGATAATCTTTTAACAATGACATCTGGTGGGGTTGGTGCTCTAGAGGAAGCAATTCAGGATAGATGATCGGCATCGCGGTTGTCCAAATGTGGGATATACCGTACTTTAAATCCATCGAAGAACTTCTCCATCCTGCGTACTTCTGCTAGATATTCGACCATCATGTCATTGTCATAATCATACTCCTTATGTACTTGTTTGGCCACCAGCTGAGAGTCTCCCCTGATGAGGACTCATCGTATACCGATGTCTTTGGCTAGCCGAAGGCCATTGACCAGCCCCTCGTATTCTGCGATATTATTGGTGGCTAGGAATTCAAGCTGGATAGCATATTTTAGGGCATCACTTTTGAGTGGGATGAACACAATGCCAGCCCCTACTCATTTCAGGGTGCAAGATCCGTCAAAATACATTACCCAGTGATCGGGTAATTCATCGATGCCCCACAGACCTGAATTCGTCCATTCCGCAATAAAATTTGCGAATGCCTGAGACTTGATTACCCACCTTGGGATGAATTCTACATCATATTGGCCAATTTCCACTGCCCATTGAGCGATCAGCCTTGTTGCTTCTCTGCTCTGAAGAACTCATGCTAACGGTCAATCGGACACGACCCGAACTATGTGAGCCAAGAAGTAATACTTCAGCTTTCTGGTCGTCATAAGAACCGCGTAGAGCAGCTTCTTCACCTGTGGGTACTGTGTTTGAGCATCTTTTAAGATCTTGCTGACAAAGTACACGAGCTACTGCTTGACTTCTGTTGAGGCACCCGGCCGTTTTACGGAGATAACAATGCTAACTACCGCATCCGTTGCTGCCACATATAGCATCAAGATATCTTCGGGCCGTGGTGGAACCAGGGTTGGCAGGGACTTCAAATATTGGTTGAGTTGAACAAACGCTGCTACAGCTTGATCATCCCACTGGAATCCATCTGTCTTGCATAACAGCTTGTAGAACGGCATACCACGTTTGCCCAGCTTAGAGATGAATCGGCTGAGGGCTGCCATCATACCTGCCAGCTTCTGGATTTTTTTTCGCGTCCTACGTGGTTGCAATTTTTCAATGGCTTCCACCTTGGTGGGGTTCGCATATATCCCCTGGATGATACCATGTAGCCGAGCAGTTTTCCTGACGACACACCAAACACACATTTTTTTAGGATTAAGCATCATCTTATACTTACTGAGACTGTCAAAGGTTTGTTTGAGGTCGTCAAGAAGATCCTCGCGCTTTTTTGACTTCACTACTATATCATCAATGTAGGCTTCAACGTTTCTCCCAATCTGATTTTCCAAGACAATGTGCACACACTTTTGATATATAGCTCCCCCATTTTTCAGCCCGAAGACCATCTTGATGTAGTAGAAAATTTTGAATGATGTGATGAATGATGTTTTCTCTGTATCGTCTGTGTCAATGCTGATTTGATGATAGCTCGAATACGCATCCAGAAACGCCAAGAGTTCATAGCTCACCGTGGAATCCACGATTTGACAAATATGAGGCAATGGGTACTCATCTTTTGGACATGCTTTATTCAAGCTTGTATAATCGATACACATGCTAGAGCATCACGCTGATCAGACATGAGGGTGATAACACACTTTGGTCCTGGCATCTTGATGGTGTCATAGACAGTGTTGATGACCACCATGAACGTAAGGAGGAAAGGCCTCCCCAGGATACAGTTGTACCCGATGTCTTAACTGGCCACCTCAAATGTCAGCATCTCCCTGCGCTTATTTTTCCCCGACTCATATGATACCTCCAGGTCGATGCGTCCGATAGGAGTGGACAACTACCCTGGGATAATTCCGTGAAAAGTGTCATACACGGGGGTGAAATCAGCCAAGTTGAGCCCCATCTCAATGAAGATCTTCCTCATCATCAAGTTCATCGAGGTTTCACTGTCAGTCAATGTCTTGGCCACCTTGTGTCGCCCGTTCGGGATCTTGACCACGAAGGGCAGGTTTCTGTCAGACAGCTCCGTGTCTGGGTGGTCTTCTGGTCTAAATGAGATGTCAACATCAGACCACCTCATCCGTCACCCTGGCTCGATCTGCTGGGCCAAGCTGATCTCACGCTGGAGCTTCTTCCCCTGCGTCTTGGAGGCGATGGACATTCTACCCCTAAAGATGACGTTGATCTCGTCCATCTTCTCATCACCGTCAGAATCTACCCGACGCTGATTGACTCACCGGGGCTCCTGTGGCACCAGCACTGCTGGTGGTGGCACCTTCTTCCGGTCCAGAAAAGTCTTGCACTCTTTCAGATCATGCCCCACGGTGCGGTGAATCTTGCACCACTTTTCTGTGTCATCGGGACGTCGAAAATGCCTCTTCTCCTTCTGCTCTGAGGATTGCTTACCGTGATATCCGTGGTCCCCTCGGTCCTTGTGATTGCCTTGGTCGGCTGTGTTGACCTCACGATCCTCACGATCGGCCACCGTATTGGGCTTCTTCATGACGATCTCCTCGACAGTCTTGATGTCGCTAACCCTGTCACAGAAAGTATCGATGATCTCAATGTCCTGCATGTACGGGATAGCATTCCTGACGTGGCAAAAATGTTTCACGTAGTCCCAGAGACTTTCATCATGCTTCTGCTTGTTGGTCTTCAGGGTCTCTGCTGTAGATGGACGCTCGTACGTGCCCTAAAAGTTCTCGATGAACATGGCACATAGCCGGTCCCATGAAGTAACAGGTCCCTCAGGCAGATTGATGAGCCATGATCTAGGCTCACCAGTCAATGCCGTGGGCAGAAAATTAGCCTTCATCCAATCATCTCCTCTAGCGGCCTCAATGATGATCTAATATACCTGAATAAATTCTTCAGGGTTGCTAGAACCATCATACTTGTCGATGTTACTAGTCTTGAATTTGTCTGACCACTGAACTGTCTGAGTGGTCCCACCAGAGCACGGAATCCACTTTTTCTCACTAGAGTGATGTCCTTCACCAGAGGTCGTCGTGGTGGGGATGGTGTTCTGAGCCTGAGACACCTCTGATCTTCAGTGACGTTGCGGAGGTCATCCCGATCTCGGTCGTACTCCCGAGCGGTGTGGTTCTGAGTGATGCGTCATCGTGCATCATGCTCGGACAGACGACGGTTTTGGCTAGCCGATGATGTAGCCTCGCTTCGAGCACGCCTTACCCGATCGTTGTCGCCGACTGACGGTTCCCTTCGGGGAACATCGGCCGACTTCTCTGTGATGACAGGGTTTGCTGCCTGAGCCCCTTGCTAAGCTAGGATAGCCAGAGGGGAGCCATCGGACACCATGCGCTGGATGGTCTCCATATTTGCTTGGACCCGAATAGTATTGAAGTCCGGATTCAAGTTTTGGACCAAGCCGTTGCTCGGTGACTGAGCATCGGACGCCTCTGATCTCCCAATGGTGGGATATCTGCTGAAGCTGTTGTGTGACCGATCACCATTTGGGGCCACCATGCAGGTAAGACGACCGCCTTCTATGGGTTCCCCATAGGTGTTGGCCCCGATCTCAGGCTAGTCATTAGATGAATCTGGATCAGGGGTCGATGCCGATGAAGACGAGCTCGATGCCCCAGCCAAGGGCTGCAGGATGGATGTCACGACCGAGGTACCCCAAACAATCTTGGTGGAGCGGATATAAATACCTGTGCATGAATCTGAATCTAAGCAGGAACCGCCTGAAGCCGATGATGAAGCCAGAGCCAAGCGCTCTGGTGCCGGCCATGGGGATAGCATCTTCAGATCTCCGTCTTTTCCAACGGCAAAGGTCAATGACCTGAATGTGAGCTGAGTGTTACGAGGAAACTTGACATCGAACGACCAGGGTGCCATGGTATTCTCAGACGGATCTCAAGCGTTTCCTCTTCCTGACGCACCTCTGTCCATATCATGTGGAGAAGGATGCAACAACAGTGAAGAAGGATGCAACAGTACCTCTGCGGCTAGCTGGAGGTGGGCACATCACGTACCTGCAAGTTGCATGATTTAGTTCAGTGAACGAGCGTGAAAGCCTTTGCATGTGGAGAGCCCGGGTACTTATGGCTAGTCAATCGGTCAACCCTGTGATTGCGACTTGCATAGTTGCATTTGCCCTCGATCCATGCATGGCTCACAGATATAACTGTTTGACGTCATGTCATTAGATCTTTTTGATGAGAATTGAAAAAGTATGATTATACAAGATCAATCTTAAGGAGGAACACAGTAATATTTAGACTGGTTTAGACTATCTCAAAGAATAATAGCTCTATGTTCAATATTGTTATATTATACTGTGGAAAATTAGTTTGCCCCGGATGAGTTATGGACTGCTACTTATATAATATAAAGAACCGACTTATAAATATAGCAAGCTTCTCATTCTTTTACAATCTCAACAAACACGTACTCGATTAGAACTTCTTGTTATGGTTGCATACAACCTAATAGGTCGTCGTAGCTTTTCGGCCCCACCTGAATAAACATTTGTACCACCATCAATAACTTTTAAATAAGAATCTCACAGCACAGCTGCACAGCCAGGACCATGCTAGTGATGACGATTCCCTTGACCTGTTCTTTCTTTGCTCACTTAATTAGCCGCATCACGAAGCAACACAACTTTTACTTTGCCTGTTGAGGATATTCCTATACACTAGTGTAGCAGCTATCGGGCAAGCTGTGTGTGCATGCGACAAGTTGGGGTAAAAAATTGCTACTTCTTGCATTGGGGAGCAAGCAGGAAGACATGGTAAATAAAATGCATTAGAGTAAGTATTATAAGGTGATATAGTTAGAATATATGTAATATCACATCAGATTTATGATAAGTTGAAGGAGAGAGAGAGGTGGGGAGAGAAAAAAGTGGGCTATTAGTTTATAACCGACTCTCCGCTGGTTGCAACACGAATTCCAATAAAAATAATGAGAGAATAAGAAAGAAGAGATGAACCATATATTAAGTTTAATTAACTATTATATGAGTTGGTTGTTAGATTGACTAAATATGATATAGAAACAACTTATAGTCAGTAGCTGACTAAATCATTAACCTTGCTCTTAATATTTCACCGAGTCAGCGATGACACGATGCTGTTGTAAGTTGAAAAACGGATGGAAGATAGGCTGTTGTAAGTTGGAAAACGGATGGAAGATAGGGGAGGATAAGTACGTCGTCGTCGTCGTTGTAAGTTGGGGAGCTTGTCATCATGCGCGCCATTGGTGGGGTTGGACAGACGTCAAACCTCAGAGCCCATGCTTATTAGCACATCGTCGAGACGTAACCGCGAACTTGGTCAAATATATACTAGTGCCTTAACCACATTGCATTGCTTGCTTATTGGCTGCGGGAAATAAAGAAAGAACGCTCAGTGGTTGCATACTGTGGTTTGTGTATTTTTTTTCTTTACGTACTTAACTACTCGATCGATCGAGCTGATGGAGCTCAACAGAAGGTGACTGAACCACCTGGCTCTACTTTTCTCGAAAACAGATGACCAAATTCTAATCCTCTCGTGTATACTTTCGGCAGGTAAATCAACGAAAGTACGTACCGTACCACACGCAGTTGCCGATTTCAACGATGACTCGCGCGTTCACGGCGCACTGATGCGTTTCGATTTGTTTTACACACAGCAGCACCTGCATTGTGCCTGCAGCTGCCATCCATATCCTGCACTGAAGATGCGCCGTAATAACACTGTATCACTTATGCGGTCGATATATACCCACATGCCAGAAGCGTGAATCATGAGTTACGAAGGCGCACCAAAATCTGTCGGTAGCACACGCACACCGTCCGAACCTTAAAAAGGCGACCTAACCTAATTTCATTAAGGCCTTCGGGTCCAGAGTCTAAATCAACAGATCAAGTGGTACCTCTGCCCACTGTAACACGCACCTTTTCTGCCGGACAAGCTACTCGTCGACCTAGGCACATTGTAATTTGGGAGTCACGAATTAGTTTACACTAGGACTTTTCAAACTAGTGTGGCCATATGGCAATCTAGATTGTTTATCACAAGCCATGTGCTGGCTATTTTGTCCCTGCATGGATGTTGTGCCGTTCTCGACAAGCCAGATAGCACAACACTACATCAGCTGTGCCGAGTTCAGAGAACCCAAGCTACATAACGACTGCTCTGAGACTGACATCCATGTTTTAATGCATGGCTCTTATGCGCTGCTTGTATAGTGTGTAGCAAACAGTCAAACAAATGAACAAGAGAACAATTCAGAAAAGCAGAGGTTTCAGTCCAACTATATATCCGTTTCAAACGAAACCACACAGGCGACGATCGAGCAGTACTGAATGTTCAGCATCAGTTTCTTCCCTCTGTTCAAATGGAGACCCCGAAGACGACTTAAACATCAACCGGTCATTCAGACAGACAGAGAGCTTGCACATACGATGGAGGTTTGTGCCGGAGATATTTTTCAGCCTTCTGGGCAAAGGAAGGTAAAAAGTCAAGTCGTCATGTCAGGTTACTACGCTTGCATTTTTTTTCTCCGTTTGCATGTGGGCTATCGATCCAGTGCAGGGGAGCATCAGCCAGGTTGTGCAGGGCAGATACGTACAAGAAAGGTGCTGGATGCCGATGGGTTCGTTCAAACTTTGTCGCCCTGTTCAAAACGTTGCTACTGTTTGAACAGCCCGTCACCACACACACCACAGGACCAAGCCGAGCCAGTATATATGCCCGTGTTTCTTTTTCCATATGGAAAGAACATTCATCCAGTTGTGTGTGTGTGTGTGTTGTCGATGCCACGGTACAAAAAGCGTTTCATCTATCTGGCAAACCAATGAACTAATTGCATTAATTAAGGTGGTATATGAATTAGTCGATTCCTAAAATCCGTCCCTGGTCCTACTAACGTTTATCATCCACTGCACACAAACACGTCCTCCTAGTTAAATAGTGCTAGAAATAATTTCTGTACAGAGAGAGAGAAAAACTGAAATCGTGCTAAAGCAAAAGGTGCAGCATGAACAATGATCTCCTGGTTCATTTTCCATATACCAAGCAGAGGTAAGAATTTAATGTAGCTACACTGGACATCAACTGTGTATCACGGTCCACACGCCCCATTGCTGTGTCCTCGATTGATTTGAGTTTTAATTTTTTAAGAACGCTTTTTTTCCATCAACAAGGTCGTGTTGTAGCACTAACATGTTGGATGTTTGGTGTGGGAAATCCGACTTTACCATACGACGTTGAACTACACTGTCTATCAATGATCGCAATCACCATATATATGCTCTTGAACTGCACCCCAAGTCCATCTTTGCGGTGAAGGGTACGATGGAATGGATAAAATTATTTCCATTGTCAAGGTTTAGGGAATTCGTGTCATATAACATCACCTTAGTAGATACTTTTTTTTTCTGAACCTAGGTTGCACTTCTTTTGATTAGAACTAACCAATGTTAAATATATAAAAGACCAGAGAGTGAGGTAGTACTGTATAAACGATCTATCAGGCAAACCACTGGACTAATTGCATTATATGCCCACTAGCTGATGATGAAACACACGTAACATGTGACAAAATCATGAGAAGTATATATGAAAGAAAAAAATCCAGATCCTTCGCTAATTGCTTCAATCATATCTAGGTGGGATATACGCAAGATCCTGAGAAGCACCAAATAGGAAGAACAAACGAATATGAAAACGCGATTTCAATAGCCCCCTCTATGCTATTCTTAGCATTTCTTACAGTCAAGCTCCTAGTCCGTAATGTTCATGATGCTTTCAGTCACCGTATTCTGCCGCCTGCTTCCATGGAATCTAATTCTTGACTTGTATCAGTAGTCATCTCCACTGCAACAGGGCTTCCATGTAGTGATTGATGGTGATTCGAGTTTGTTGTTGACTCAACTCTGTCCTCGCCCTCGGGGCTAATGGTATGCACAAAGTTACGCGTGAGGCCAAATTCCTGCAGTTCCAAATGTTGAGAACATAAATTCCACAAGGATAACAAATATGACCGAAACATAGGCCCAACTTCTGAAAACTGGTCCATCGCAGCCCGTTGTCCCAATAAGCGATAAGCCCATTACTAGGCCTAGGAACGGGCTTTTGAGTCCCAGCCCAAGTGCAAAGGCACAAACAAACAGGTTCTGTTCTTCTTCCTAAAAAAATCTTTACTTACACTAGTACATTACACCTAAGTACCTAACAGCAAATTATTTATACTAAAAAAAGCGAAAATAAAATTTCTCAAAACAATAAAAAAAGTGAAGAAGGAACAGAACAGGACAGGACATAACAAAAGAGCTTCTCTGCTAGTATACGCAACGCGACCATGCATCATAAAACAGTATCATGCCTTGGTCACCAGATGGCAGTGGGAAAAACTGCAGGTAGCAGAACGAAGCAACCACCAACCCTGCAGAGTCACAACAACACGGAAGAAGAGTTGGTTAACAGATGGAAGGTGAATCGATTGTACTGGGATGGGGTGGGTACCTACCAAGAATGCTGCCAGCAAACACATCCTGCCAGTAGTGGCTCACTCTCGAAACAGCAACCATCGCCGCAAGAAGCAGCGGCAGGATGACGATGCAGAGTTTGGCGACGTGGCCGCCCCTATCGAACGCCCTGATCTTGCCGGCCAGGTACCAGGACAGGAAACCCAGCCCACCGAAAGGCCCTGATACAATACAAACGGGGAAAGGTCATGATGTTCAGAGCATTTCGCACGCGCGGCTAATGCCTTCTTCTTTTTTCCAGAGTTTCTGGAGGGGAGGAGGAGGTCACTTGCATGAAGAATCACGCTCGGGTCGCCGCTGCATATGACTCCTGTTGTGATGTTGTCGAACTTCTGAAAAAATGGAGCGAGGAGATCACTCAGATTCACTAGAGTTTGTGCAGGCAAAAGCAAAAGCAAAAGCATGGAGTTCCAGAGATAGAACCCACTCCTACTCCACCAGGAAAGCAGCGCCAGAAGAAATTCGGCCGTGGCCGGCCTTGATCGCGTCCGTCAGGACGCCGGTATGAGCACGGGGAACAGAAATGGCAGTGTCAACTTACCCAGAATGGCATGGTGCAGGTCATACACGTTCCTTCTCTTGAAGTATATTACCGTGAAGATGGTGATGGGTCCGATGACGGCGTATATCTGGGCAGTTTAGAACGAGGAATCTTTAATCCACTTTTGAAGGATATAAAACCGACAATTAGAATCGGGGATTCTGGTTGCAGCGAAGGCCTAATGGCTGCGTGTACTAGTAATATGCCGGCACGGCCCAGACGGGCACGGTGTTGTCCTTCATACATGGGGTACCGGAGGCTCGTCATCATGTCTTCTCCGACGAACCGGTGG
>VSTD030003658.1:0-10753 GCA_008808055.3 Sporobolus alterniflorus | reverse complement strand
GGAAATTCCACGAGTGATATTATCTTGCATGTGTCTATGGGTTGAATTTTATTGAAGCTAAAATTTCTGAAGAAATTTTCAAGACTTTAGACTTTGATCTACATGTCAAAATTATTGAGTTGCACACTATCTATCGTCTCAAAATGCTCGACATCACTATGATGATCATTTGGTGCATGTAAGTGTTATAAATATTTTCTCATTCCAAGTGTTTCGAATAATATAGTAAGAAATATAATGACTCGGTGTTCATGTGTAGTTTAAATTACACAAGTGACATAGAAAAAAGACTTGGGTATACGAACCCAAATTTTATAAACCAATTACAATTGAACCCACAAATTAACGAGAATAGTGAGAAGGACAAGACCATGATTAAGAAGAATCTAGGCAACGTGAAAAGACAACTCACCAATGAGAAAAGGTCTATTGCATCAACCTACTTAGGTCAAGTCATGTTGCGGTTCCAAGACAAAGAGTGTATCATGGCAACATATAACTTCAAGTAAGTTTGTTTGATCATATGAAAGTTATTACTTGATGAACTAAGACAATAATATGCATACATGTCTATATAGCTGCCATTGGATTTTAGAAGTGATATGTCTGAAGGTGGGATGGATCATTATAATGGACCCTCTTGACGTCGACAAATCTAGTTATAAGGAATTCATCAATTATATTCAAAGATAACAACATATGAACCGTGTGTTCATCACAAATATTGTTATAACTATAGTTACTAATGATGATCCTTTTCATAATAGTGGCTACATAGTTTACATGGAAAAAGGTGAGATCGACTTGCTAAAGTATAAGGATGAGATGTGTGTTTACTACAGATTTCCGGTATTAACATATACATCACTATATGCTAACATATTTATTAAATATGCATTGTCATTTGTACTAAAATATTTATTTTTCTATTAAAGTGTAAAAACCAGGCTTCAGGTATTGTTCATTGCGGTTATTATGTGTGCTACTACTTACACTGCAACACGGGCGTGAAGTACATACAAAGTCCCATTGAACATGGTGTTAAGGTCATAAGTATAACAACCTTGAATTATCGGTATTGAGAAAACTGATTCAATGCACAATTTGTTGTTTTTATTTTTTTTCCCAAAAACCTGATCGACCAAGTATCCATCTCTCAGATTAGAAACTTATGTCAATTTCAAAAAGACTTTGTCGCTTCATGATGCATGAATTTATATCATCTGAAGGCAAATATCATAAACTTGACCACGTGGCCGGATATGCTGACCTATGTGATTGGTGTAATAAAGGACAATCAAAGTTGTGTCAAGTTCATGACCATTTTCAGCACAACCTCAAGAGTTAGATGTATGAAACTTAGAGCTACTTGTATAGATTGGTGTATGAACTTCTGTTATTATCATATATAGATTGGTGTATGAACTTCTGTTATTGTCATATTGTTATATATTTGTGTGATATTTAATGAAATGTGTGCCTAAATCTAATTTGGATTGAATTTCTGATGAAATATGTGTTTGAATATTGTCTTGTCCAGCAGTGATGGTGAGTTGACGTTAGCTCATCCGTTGCTGTTGTATGGCTAGTAGCGACAGTCGTGGTGACAGCAGCAATCGTTACTGCTGGCCATCATAGAAGCAATGGGTGGCTGACGTCAAATCACCCGTCACTACTGCGTAGTTCGATAGCGATGACCCGCTGATGTCAGACCGTCCATCGCTATTGTGAACCCCAGTAGCAATGTGTCGCTTATGGCAGGCTGTCCGTCACTACTGTGAAGGTTAGTAGCAATGGGCCACTCATGTCAGGCCGCGTGTTGCTATTGTGAAGGTCAGTAGAAACGGTCTACTGATGTCATCGCGTCCGTCGCTACTGTGCATTCCCGTAACAATAGGTCACTGATGTTAGGATGCCCGTTGCTACTGTGGGGGCTAGTAGCAACGGGTTGCTGATGTCAGAAGACATGTCGCTACTATGGGGGCTAGTAGCAATGGTCCACTGATGTCAGACATCCCGTCACTACTATAGAAGCCACTAACAATGGATCGATGATATCAGGCAGCTCATCACTACTGTGGGGGCTAGTAGCAACCATGCTCATGCCACGTACCCCCACAATAGCGACGGGTGAAACATGCCCATCGCTACTGTGGTGGCACAATAGCAATGGGACAACAGCGACAAGATGTTTGTCCGTTGCTATAGAGAGATATGAACCGTTAGTACATATGCTCATTGTAGTAGTGTTCAGATCATTTGCAGCCTAATAAACTGAATAAATCACCATTTGGACAAAACTACATGATGAGAATATTCAAAAGTAAATAATTTGCTAGCAGTTATAGAGCAACTGTATGTGAAAGTGCGGTGGAATCCTGTAGTTTCATCTATGGTTTTCAGCTGTTTTATTTCTGGGTGGGCCTAGCTAATGCAAACAACTGGCGGTGTTTGCTCTTCAAAACGACCCTTTTTGCCCTGTGTAGACCGGCGGTTCTGCTCTATATACACCGCAGCCCAAGGCCTGCAGAGAATGCATGCTCCCGCCCCGCCATCATCCCCGCCATCGAGGATACGCTGCACACACTCAATTACCCAAAATTTTCACTTCTCTTTCTCACCGACAAAAACTGACTAAAAAAAGAAGGGGAAAAGGCAGCTATTAATTAGTACAAAAGGTATACGCCTAGAGAAAGACATGATCCGAATAACTAGAGAAATTTGTAGTTCATTCAAAGTAAACCAACAGTAACATAATTGCACACCATCTCGGAAGATTAGTTCACTTCATGTTAAACCCTAAGCAGACCTACGTCAGAGAACAAATTAGTAGTCGTGGCCGCTGTAATAACCCCATCTGCTAAGACGGGTTGTTAATTAGGATCTTATCGAATGAATTCTTGCCAAAGTAAGAATATACAAGTACACACATAAACCATAAATTAAGTGCTCTTAATATAAAATATTATAATTTTTTGTACAAGATCTGATACAACAGAGTTTTACAGAAGAAAAAGTATACGTGGATACGAAAGCAAATCACTCGATGATACAAGGGCAACACCTTGCCCTATGGGTGGCGGCGGTCAATGCCTACGGGGTCTTCCAGCACAGGTCCAACCACCAAGTCTGAATCACTCACTAGTAATCACTCTCAGCATCACTGAAAGGGGAAGAATAACTACACCTGCACAAATTAAATCAATAAGGTAAAATCTGAGCATCTAAAGCTCAGTAAGACTGACCCGTCAACGTGGCCATAAATAGCCGACTTCTAAACATGCAAGGCACTAAGGGTTTGACAGGTCTAAGGACTCAGCAACTAGCAGTTGATCCTTAGTTTTTATTAATTTAGCCATTTTAATTTCTTTAGCCAAGTACTATGTTTGCACCTACAAAATAGAATAAGCATAAACAAGCAGAACGTTGACCCATATCAACGTCAAAGGTAAGCAATTACAAATAATGATATTATAACCCTGAACATATCCATAACCAACTCCTTAAATCCACCAACAGTACACCAAACATACAACGAGATGACTGCAACGACAAGCTATCACTCATAACCGAGAGTGTCACGGCGACTCGAATCGATATACACCCTGCAGGGGAAGAACCTGACCAACACGCCATACTCTTGACTCCCGGAGTCTCTCACGTATGACAACCATTCGTAAGTTCCTACTATGTCGAAATCGGGCTCCTGCTCCCAGGATGAAGTCTTGACCCTCAGCCTCATTCTCCCACCAAAAGTAAAGCACCACACGAAGCAGGGAGGTGCGGTTCGACATAGTAATTACAAAAGCTACTCGTCTTATCGGGCCCCATAAAACTCGACATGCAGTCAGTACACAACTCAAGTCTTACCATCAAGGCCAAAACGGTGCGGTCCTTATCCGACACAGGAAGGGGCTACAGGCTTGGAACCTCAGAATTGCCACAACACTCTACCCGCCCTTCCCTTTTGAGTGAACCCCTTTTCCCTAATTGCCCCGGTCGGTCACATCCACAATACAAGAACGTAAACCAAACCTCTACTCATCAGATATCCATAAATCCTTCTAGCTCATGAAAAAGGGGTTCCTACATGTGAGTGGGACCTACCACTTGACTTCTACCGGTGGCTATCAACTACACCTAGCATATCTAGTCGTAAAAGATAAATACATCTACAACAATGGGATATCCGGAAGGGTACTACCATGCAACACATTACCATCATCCAATAACCCTATACGTAATGCACATTACATAACATGCATAGAATAAAAGAGAAATGACTCTATATGATGTTTATAGGTACTATATGCACCGGGGCTTGCCTTGCTCCAAAGCCGGGTTACGCTCCTCAAATTTTGGTGCTTGTGGAGCTTCAGGAACCTTCTGCTCGACCTTCTCCACCTTCGGAAAGGGTCCACTGACAACGGGTCCTACATGTGATGACAATGCATTTTATTTAAATAAACAGTTCGATTCAAGATTTAACTTAAACTTGTTCCATTTAAGCCCTACTACTGGGTTTTATATTTTTCTAGGATAGATCTTGAATTTAGAAGAATAACAGAACTAATTTCATGATTTTTGGACAAAGAATGAGTTTGATACAAATTCTTGAAGTAACCTGGAAATTGGAAACGTATTTCTGAATCAATCTCGTGTGATGGGCCGAATCCGGCCACCACGACCCAGCTCGTGGGTGAAGCTGGCCTACCTGGCTCGGCCCACAGCGGTGGCACATAACTGACCTCGCGGCCCATGAGCGAGCAGGCCGAGCCCGCTCAGGCGCTGAGCCAGCTTAGCTCAATGCGGTAGGGGGGGGGGCAGTGCGCGTGCTAGAGTGGCACCGGCACGCATGAGTCTAGTTCTTGGTGCGATCAGCCGTGGCGCTACCAGGGCTCACCATCGACAAGGTGCTCATCTCCCAGCTCATGGATGAACACTGCACTCACTGGGCAAGCAGAGCGGGACCACAACGCGATGAAACGATGGCGATGGTGGGAGCGGATCTCACCGGTGCTCCGCGGCGTCCTGGCAACGACAATCGATGGGGAGGTCCACGGTGGCTCTGATGGGGTCCTGCACTAAGAGCAGGGGGCAAGGGGTGCACCGCAAATGGTAGAGAAGGACTGGATGGCTCCGCCACATTGCTCACTGGGAGGGTGGATCCGCGGCGGCGCGAGCATGGTGCGGCGACGCTCCGGTGGACAAGGTGTGGTGCCATTGGGTCTGGATGCTCCTCCGAGGTGAGGTGGAGCTCAAGAGCCTGCACACGCGGAAGATTCGGTAGCAAGGTGAGCTAGCAACGGTGGGTCGTGGTGGCGAGAACAGGGGAGGGTGGCGGCGGTGCTCACCATTGAATAGAATCCGTCCGGCGATGGAGGGGTGGACAATTGGTCAACTGGGCCTTTTATAGCGGCACACCCGAGGGCAAAGCGGGGCGAGTGTTAGTGTCTCCCACACGTGCATTACAATGGCAGCACGACTAGCAAGGCGGCACCAGCGAGGCTTGGCGCCAGTGGCTATCTGCAGCGTGCAGTGGACACGTGCGGAAGCTCGGGCAGGGCGTTGTCCACTTGTGGTTGTCCGGAAGGTGAGGTGGCGAGATGCTGTGCCAAGGAGGCCATACGGCGGTGGCATGCATGCCATGCGGCAACAGCGTAGGCGCCCTACCCGCGCATGAGCAGAGAAGGTGGCGTCTAGGCGTGCACGTAGAGGTAGTAGTCGCTCGTCTTGAGCGGCTCGGCCCGGGCATCACGATGGCTAGCGGTAGTGCAGCGGTGATGCATGCGCTTAGTGAGAGCATGACAGGCAGCCAGGGAGAGGAAGGGGCCGGCATGCCCTGCTTGGTGGGTTCGGGGTAGCGTACAGTGGTAGGAAGGTCGGGTGAGCTCGTCTAGAAGACGGTGTCACGGCACGGGTGAGAATCACACCGGCGAGCTGGTTCAGACCGGAGTAGGGGAGCTCGGAAAAAGGGGATGGGTTTGAGTGATAGCGGCTCGGGTCAGGTCGGGTTAACGGGTCCGGTCCGGCCCGCTAAGATAAAATATTTTGAAAAAACAATTTACTAATTTCTAGTCAACACAGAAAGGTGTTTAAATCGGAATAAATGGTTAGATGACTCAGAAATATATGAAATTTCTCTAGGGGGTAGAATAGATTATTTGAAGAAAGTTTCATGTTGACAGCTTTGCCTGGATCTCTACGGATTTTGAATTAAAATTCATAAACAGATCTGAGTTTCAAATTTGATTTGAATTCAAGGAAATCTGAAATTTGAATTGATTCGAGGCTTGATCATGAGGTTTAGGGGCTGTTTGGGACTGCTGTAGCTCCAGATTTTTTTTAGAGTTGGTGGAGCAGGTCATCACTAGCTCCAGAAATTTATGGAGCTGGAGCTGTAGGTATACAAGAGTCATCTATATGAATCATTTTACTCCTATTTTATACAAAATATAGTTTTTAAATTACTTTAATTTAGAATATAAACACCAGCTCCACCGTGGAGCTGGAACATGGAGCAGTCCCAAACAGCCCCTTAGAGTACAATTCAAGGGCTTAAACTTGGGGATTTTACATCCCTCTCCCTTAAAGAAATCTGGCCCTAAGATTTAGATCAACGAGGGTTGGTGCAAGGGACGTTACATACACATCACTGTGGAGGGAGAAACTCTGGATACTTAAAATGAAAGAATTCTTCGGTCTCCCATGTAGCCTCTTGCTCTGAGTGATGACTCCATTGAACCTTGAAGAATCAAATCATTTGACGCCTCGTGACTCGGTCCTGTTGACCCAGAACCTTCATTGGATGCTCTGGATAAGACAGGTCGGCATCGAGTGCCGCGACGTAGTCGACAACGACATTCACGGGCAGCGTCAAGCACTTCTTCAACTGAGAGATGTAGAACATGTTATGCACACCTGCCAAGGTTGGTGGTAGCTCCAAACGGTATGCCACATTCCCTAGCCTAGCCAAGATGAGAAATGGACCGTTATAACGAGGTACAAGCTGGCCTTTAATTCTGAACCTCTTCACACCTCACGTGGGTGAGACACGAAGGTACACGTGGTCGACTGCTTTGAACTCGAGTGGCCGATGTCGCTTGTTGGCATAGCTTGCTTGTTGTGCCTTGACTGCTTTCAAATTGGACTAGATGGAGTGGACTATCTCTTCGGCCTCAATGACAAGGTCAAGACCAAAGATCGTCCTCTCGCCAGGCTTGATCCAGTTCACAGGTGTACGGCAGCGATGACCATACAAATCTTCGAAAGGCACCATTCTGAGATTCTCCTGATAACTGTTGTTATATGAGAACTCAGCCAATGACAGACACTTGTCCCATTTGTCCGGGTAGTTTAGCACACAAGCCCGGAGTATATCCTCAAGAATCTGATTCACCCTCTCTGTCTGACCATCGGTCTGTGGATGATATGCTGAGCTGTGGATTAGACACATCCCCAAGGAAGCATGCAGCTGCTCCCAGAAGCGAGCGATGAATTGGAACCCTCGGTCAGAAATGATGGTCTTCGGCACAGGATGTGAGAAACATATAATTCAGCATACTTCTCAGCCCTGTAGAAGGTGTGCACCGGAATGGAATGATCTGACTTGGTAAGTTGGTCGACAATCACCCAAATGGAGTTAAACTTGCGGCCGATGATGGGCAGGCCCACAATAAAATCCATACCGATGTCTTCCCATTTCCAGGCGGGAATACTCAGAGGTTGCAGCAATTCAGCAATCCTCATATAATCAGCCTTGACCCTTCAACACGTGTCGCATTACACAACATAGCGAGCGGTCTCGCGCTTCATACGGGTCCACCAGAATTGTGCTTTCAAAACATAATACATCTTTGTGCTGCCCGGGTGGATGGAATATTTGGAAGTGTGAGCTTCATCAAATATCTTCTTATACAGCTCATGGTTCTATGGAACCCCCAAACGATCCTTGAACCAAAGAGTGCATTCCTCATCCATGTCAAAATAGTTGACTTTAGGGTCAGCTTTAGTCAACCTCCTCTTAATGTGTGTGACTCCCGCATCACTGCTTTGAGCTGTAATGATTTCCCCTCTCAGCATCGGAATAAGGGTCACATTGTACTGAGCCATGATAGGAGTTATTCAAACGCTAGATTCTTCCCCAGAGATGCTGACAGCAGGCTGATAGTTGCAGTGAACTTTGTGGCTCAAGGTATCCGCACCCACATTCGCCTTGCCAGGGTGATAGTGAATCTCAAGATCATAGTCCTTGATCACTCCAACCATCTTCTCTAATGCATGTTCAGATCAGACTGAGTGAAAAAGTACTTCAAGCTCTTGTGGTTGGCAAAGATATGAACCACATTTCCAAGAAGATAATACCGCCAGGTACACAAGGCATGAACCACAACGACCAATTCAAGCTCATGAGTGGGATAGTGCTCTTCATGTGGCTGCAGTTGATGAGAGGAGTATGCAATCACGCGATCTTCTTGCATGAGGACACAACCAAACCCAGTGCCAGATGCATCACAGTAAACATCGAAGGACTTGCGATGTTTGGCTGTGCCAACACAAGAGATGTAGTCAACAACTTCTTTTGGGTTTGGAACGCTTCATCACACTCGACATTCCAGACAATTTCTCCTCTTTCATCAAAAGATCAGAGATGGGTTTGGAAATCCTGGAGAAGTTCGGAATGAATCTGTGATAGTAGCCTGGACAAGCCGAGAAAGCTGCGGACTTGATGCACAGTCCTTGACGGCTTCCAATCCAGTACCTCTCGAACCTTGCTCGGATCCACGGATATTCCTTCTGAAGATATGACATGACCTAGGAACTGAACTTCACTCAACCAGAACTTGCACTTGCTGAACTTTGCATAAAGCTGATGATCATGCATTCGTTGAAGCATAATGCAAAGATGCTCTTCATGCTCTTTCTCACTCTTAGAAAAGAACAAGATGTCATTAATGAAGACCACAAAAAACTTGTCCATCACTTCTATGAAAACCGACTTCATCAAGTACATGAAGTGAGCAGAGGCGTTGGTCAGACCAAAAGACATCACTAGATACTCATCCAAGATTTAGGGGTGGGGAGAAACCAATGACAAGAATCGGCACAGGGTACACCGATCGAGAAAACAAGGATCAAGATAGGTGGAACAAAGGAAATCTCTGGGCCACGAGTAGCTTCTCCTTCAGCAAACAAGCCACGAAGATAGATATATGATGCCCTGCTCACAAGGTCGAGAGGGAATCATCTTCTGATGGTGGAAACTTCGAGGCAAGGTTGAGCTTCAGTGCATGACCAGCGATGCCTTGCGCTCAATTGGCGAAAAGAAAGGCAGGCAGGTGCATGAGAGTCAATGCCAGCAGCCAGGATGTGCCAGGACACTACGGAACAAGAAAAGGTTGCGTTGGTTGTGACTAGTTGTAGCATGAGAATTCAAACATAAGACCTTTCTTTTCAGTTGCGTATCTTGAGTAATACACTATCCGTTCCGAAAGGATAATATAATCGGTTCTCTTGCCACTCTAGAAAGGAGTGACATGTTCCATCTTGCAAGTCCTGGCTTGAGAAGCGCCTGGACAAACCGGCACAATTCAAGGCAGGGTTGTAAACTGGACAGCTTGTCGACCAGTCAAAAGTGAAACTGCGGTCGAGTTTTCCACACGAGGAGTCAGGCACAATTCACAAGGGAGTCATGGGGAGGCTTGCTCATGACAATGTCCCTTCAGGTCGAAAGCATTTACGCAAGGCGAAGAGGTACTAGGTCCAAGGGTAGGCAAAGATTCCAAAGATAAGCAAGGGTGGTCTCACCCACAAAGTGATTGACTTGACGAAACCATCGAGAGGGGAGTGGCACGAAGGTGTGCCACGCGATAAACCAAAGGAGTGCAAATGAAGCAATGGATCAAATGGATGAAGTCCGCTATGGCTTCAAGGATGGCAAAACGATTAACGACAACGAGGTTATCAAACAAGGGACAACTTGGTAGGCTTTAGTGAATATGAATCGACAGTTGCATGAAACTACAAGTCGGTAAGGTAGGATTGATGATTCTTGATTGTAAACTGAAGGAAAGGTGAACTCACCATGAAGGATATATGGTCCAATCAAGGGATGGAAATTTGGACCACACAACGATGTCCGAGGATAGCTGAGAGCGATCCATACAGAAGGCATGTGATCACCGCAGGAGAATCCAAATGTGCATTCACGTGGTGAAGTGATGCCATCTGACGGAAGAACTTTCGGTGCCAACAGACAAGATCTCTAGGCCGGCTTTTCAATCATGAAGATACAACAAGGATAGTCGTACACTTCTGAAGCAACAAGGCAAGTGACGAGGCTCGACTCACCAACAAGACATGGAAACGAAAAATCCTGATACTGATGTTTTATCTAACTTGACTGCGAGCAGCAGTGAGAAAATGCGAAATTGGTACTGCTGCAATTGGATTCGGGCCAAGAGTTGAATAGAAAAGACGTAGAGGACTTCTTCTTCCTTCCAATGGGTTTTCACACATGATCAGACAACTAAAGGTTTAGGAGATAAGCTCCATAGAAGTTGATGAGCGCCGCTGGGATTCTGCACTAGACAGATTGGAGGAAAACTGGCCATTTCGAATTTTTTGACTAGGATTCAAAATGAAACTCTAGAAACTTTGAATACCAAACACATAGATACCCTTCTTAGCTTCCTAATGAATATTTGTGTGTCTCATGTCGATAAACCGAGTAATGGTTATGGCATTTGGGAGA